>JADBJO010028250.1:7500-20350 GCA_016801955.1 Conus betulinus
AAGAGGCTTCACTGCTAGTTTGCAGGATCTCAGGTGTTCTTTAACCAGCTCTGGTCTTAGCAGTGGGGCCGCTGATTTGGTTATGAGCTCTTGGAGAAACTCTACCCAGAAAGCGTATGACTCTTACATAAGAAGGTGGAGAACTTTTGTAGATAGTAAGGGAATAAAAACACCAACTTATGTCCATGTAATAACTTTTTGCAGAAATGTATGGTTCTGGGGCTAGTCACAGTACAGTACATTTAGCCTGGAGTGCAGTTTCAGCTTATTTGCACAGGCCAGGCACCGAGGCAGTAGGCAGTCACCCATTAGTGTGCTGTCTGGGGAAAAAGGGTGTTTGAAGAAAGACCCTCCATTCCCAAATATCATGACACATGGGATGTGGATAGTGTACTACAATACTAAGCTGGTTGGCCGGACGTAGGAAAGATGACTCTTCAGCAGTGACCCTTAGACTGGTTATGTTGTTAGCTCTGCTGTCTGGTCAGAGGGGTCAAACCATCCACACATTAAAATGTGAGGATGTCAGATTTAAAGATGACAGTGTGTCTTAGTGTTTAGTGCTGTGCTGAAGCAAAAATTAACCAGGGTTTACATGTGTGCAACCGTTAGAACTAGAGTCATTTGTAATTTTTAAAAAAATGTGTATTGTTTACCCACCTAGACAGTATTTAAGAGTGACAAAGACTTTGAGGAAAGGGAAAAAAACTCTTCATTTCATTTGTCAAATCCCACAGTGAAGTCTCAAGAGACACTATATCCAGGTGGATTAAAACTGTTCTGAGGTTAGCCGGGGTGGATATCAGCCGTTTTTCAGCTCACAGCACCAGAGCAGCTAGCACTTCAGCAGCATTCAGCAGACATGTGCCTATTGACTGCAAAATGAGAGCGGCTGAGTGGTCTACACAGACCACTTTTACCAAGTTCTACTGCAAACCTGTGCTTCAAAAATCTTTGGGACAATCAGTTCTAGACAGTTTTGTAAATAAGAAGTAGGAATGCTGCAGGGTCCAATTTTGACCCAGTGACTGACTGATGTTTCATGGTACAGTTTGACCCAGTGACTGATGCTTCATGGTACAGTTTGACCCAGTGACTGATGCTTCATGGTACAGTTTGACCCAGTGACTGACTGATGCTTCATGGTACAGTTTGACCCAGTGACTGACTGATGCTTCATGGTACAGTTTGACCCAGTGACTGATGCTTCATGGTACAGTCTGACCAGTGACTGATACTTCATGGTACAGTTTGACCCAGTGTCTGATGCTTCATGGTACAGTTTGACCCAGTGACTGACTGATGCTCATGGTACAGTTTGACCCAGTGACTGATGCTTCATGGTACAGTTTGACCCAGTGACTGATGCTTCATGGTACAGTTTGACCCAGTGACTGACTGATGCTTCATGGTACAGTGTGACCCAGTGACTGACTGATGCTACATGGTACAGTTTGACCCGAGTGACTGATGCTACATGGTACAGTTTGACCCAGTGACTGACTGATGCTTCATGGTACAGTTTGACCCAGTGACTGACTGATGTTCATGGTACAGTGTGACCCAGTGACTGATGCTACATGGTACATGGTACAGTTTGACCCAGTGACTGATGCTGCTTCATGGTACAGTTTGACCCAGTGACTGACTGATGCTTCATGGTACAGTTTGACCCAGTGACTGACTGATGCTTCATGGTACAGTTTGACCCAGTGACTGACTGATGCTTCATGGTACAGTTTGACCCAGTGACTGACTGATGCTTCATGGTACAGTTTGACCCAGTGACTGACTGATGCTTCATGGTACAGTTTGACCCAGTGACTGATGTTTCATGGTACAGTTTGACCCAGTGACTGACTGATGTTTCATGGTACAGTTTGACCCAGTGACTGATGCTTCATGGTACAGTTTGACCCAGTGACTGATGTTTCATGGTACAGTTTGACCCAGTGACTGACTGATGTTTCATGGTACAGTTTGACCCAGTGACTGATGCTGCATGGTACAGTTTGACCCAGTGACAGATGCTACATGGTACAGTTTGACCCAGTGACTGATGCTTCATGGTACAGTTTGAACCAGTGACTGATGCTTCATGGTTTTTTTGACCCAGTGACTGACTGATGCTACATGGTACAGTTTGACCCAGTGACTGATGCTACATGGTACAGTTTGACCCAGTAACTGATGCTTCATGGTACAGTTTGACCCAGTGACTGATGCTTCATGGTACAGTTTGACCCAGTGACTGATGCTTCATGGTACAGTTTGACCCAGTGACTGACTGATACTACATGGTACAGTTTGACCCAGTGACTGATGCTTCATGGTACAGTTTGACCCAGTGACTGATGTTTCATGGTACAGTTTGACCCAGTGACTGATGCGTCATGGTACAGTTTGACCCAGTGACTGATGTTTCATGGTACAGTTTGACCCAGTGACTGACTAATGCTTCATGGTACAGTCTGACCCAGTGACTGATGCTTTCATGGTACAGTCTGACCCAGTGACTGATGCTTCATGGTACAGTCTGACCCAGTGACTGATGCTACATGGTACAGTTTGACCCAGTGACTGACTGATCTTCATGGTACAGTTTTGACCCAGTGACTGATGCTTCATGGTACAGTTTGACCCAGTGACTGATGCTTCATGGTACAGTTTGACCCAGTGACTGACTGATGCTTCATGGTACAGTGTGACCCAGTGACTGACTGATGCTACATGGTACAGTTTGACCCAGTGACTGATGCTACATGGTACAGTTTGACCCAGTGACTGATGCTACATGGTACAGTTTGACCCAGTGACTGACTGATGGTACATGGTACAGTTTGACCCAGTGACTGATGCTACATGGTACAGTTTGACCCAGTGACTGACTGATGCTTCATGGTAAAGTTTGACCCAGTGACTGACTGATGCTTCATGTTACAGTTTGACCCAGTGACTGACTGTTTCATGGTACAGTTTGACCCAGTGACTGATACTTCATGGTACAGTTTGACCCAGTGACTGATGCTTCATGGTACAGTTTGACCCAGTGACTGACTGATGCTTCATGGTACAGTTGACCCAGTGACTGATGCTTCATGGTACAGTTTGACCAAGTGACTGATGCTACATGGTACAGTTTGACCCAGTGACTGACTGATGCTACATGGTACAGTTTGACCCAGTGACTGATGCTACATGGTACAGTTTGACCCAGTGACTGACTGATGCTTCATGGTACAGTTTGACCCAGTGACTGACTGATGCTTCATGGTACAGTTTGACCCAGTGACTGACTGATGCTACATGGTACAGTTTGACCCAGTGACTGATGCTTCATGGTACAGTTTGACCCAGTGACTGATGTTTCATGGTACAGTTTGACCCAGTGACTGATGCGTCATGGTACAGTTTGACCCAGTGACTGATGTTTCATGGTACAGTTTGACCCAGTGACTGACTGATGCTTCATGGTACAGTCTGACCCAGTGACTGATGCTTCATGGTACAGTCTGACCCAGTGACTGATGCTTCATGGTACAGTCTGACCCAGTGACTGATGCTACATGGTACAGTTTGACCCAGTGACTGACTGATGCTTCATGGTACAGTTTGACCCAGTGACTGATGCTTCATGGTACAGTTTGACCCAGTGACTGATGCTTCATGGTACAGTTTGACCCAGTGACTGATGATTCATGGTACAGTTTGACCCAGTGACTGATGCTTCATGGTACAGTCTGACCCCGTGACTGATGCTTCATGGTACAGTTTGACCCAGTGACTGATGCTTCATGGTACAGTCTGACCCAGTGACTGATGCTTCATGGTACAGTCTGACACAGTGACTGATGCTTCGTGGTACAGTTTGACCCAGTGACTGATGCTTTATGGTACAGTCTGACCCAGTGACTGATGCTACATGGTACAGTTTGACCCAGTGACTGATGCTTCATGGTACAGTTTGACCCAGTGACTGATGCTTCATGGTACAGTCTGACCCAGTGACTGATACTTCATGGTACAGTCTGACCCAGTGACTGATGCTTCATGGTACAGTGTGACCCAGTGACTGATGTTTCATGGGTACAGTTTGACCCAGTGACTGATGCGTCATGATACAGTTTGACCCAGTGACTGATGCTACATGGTACAGTTTGACCCTGTGACTGATACTTCATGGTACAGTCTGACCCAGTGACTGATACTTCATGGTACAGTTTGACCAGTGTCTGATGCTTCATGGTACAGTTTGACCCAGTGACTGATGCTTCATGGTACAGTTTGACCCAGTGACTGATGCTTCATGGTACAGTTTGACCCAGTGACTGATGCGTCATGGTACAGTCTGACCCAGTGACTGATGCTTCATGGTACAGTTTGACCCAGTGACTGACTGATGCTACATGGTACAGTTTGACCCAATGACTGATGCTTCATGGTACAGTTAGACCCAGTGACTGATTGAAAGTGATTGCATGCCAAATTACAATTTTTTTTAGTGATTGCATGCCAAATTACAAATGGTTTTAGTGATTGCATGCCAAATTACAAATGGTTTTTGACTACCAGAATCTTTACAGTTCTTGTGTAATTAAATATGGACAAACAGAATCCAGCGACTTGTTTATATTGCTTTTATGATTGATTCAGTACTCATGACCTCTAGCTCTGAAGTCTCACGTCATTGTGAATGACCGATCGCCGGACGATTGATTATTAATAAATTTATCGAGACTTACTTGTAAGTTGAGGTTAAATTGGATTTATCTAGAGTCTAGAGATGGGAATGAGCAATTACGTGCCCTCCCATCTCGGCTCTGGGTGATTCTCGCTTACCCTCCCAGGTATTGTCTGTTGAACTTATTTTAGAAGTCATTCGTGTCTAAATACTGGCTAGATGCGCGCGCGTCACATCTCACGTAATTGCTCATTCCCATCACTAGACGCTAGATAATTCCAATTTAACCTCAACTTACAGGCAAGTCTCGTTAAATTTACTAATTAAGAACAAGAGCACCACACCATCACACACCACCACCACCATCACCACAGTGATAATAATAATAATAATAATAATATAATAATAATAATAATAATAATAATAATAACAATAATCATAATGATGATGATGATGATGATGATGATGATGATGATGACAGGAAGAGGACTAGAAGGATGATCGTAATATAAACAAACAGCAGCAATAATTACTACTTTGGATGTTGATGCCAAGTGAGCAGAGTCCCCACTCTGGCAATAAGGTAAGATTCCTGCGAGTGCGCCCAAACTTTTCACTCTGTGATTGCCAAAGCGCCAGGACTTTGACATAATTGATGTTGTGTTGCGGATGACTGAATGTAGAGCGACTGGTTTGGCTGGCAGATGTCGGCCAGGTGTTCAGAAATGCACCAATCAAGTGTGTGGGATACCTCACCTAAGTAGATTTTACTGTACAGTTCACAGTGGACAACATCTACAACGTTGCAGCTCTGACAGGAGAACATACGTGTAATTTAGCACGAGCTTTATGGCCATGTAGGATGGTGTCTAGCTTGGTGAAAGGACAGATTTTGCAGTTGCATTTCGGGCAGGGAAAAGTACTGGGAGACTTTAGGGGTTGGTACTTCTGTGCAGTTTGAAGCGCACAGTCAGGTCTCTGAGGTGTTTGTTATGCCTGACATTGAGGATGGGTTTGATCTCAGAGGCCGGTTTGTGATCTATTATGCACCACCTGGACTTGAGCATCCAGCAAATGGGACGTAGATGTGGGTGGAAGAGTAGGCAAGTGGCAGATCGTTCTATCTCTGTTGGAAGTTGAGCTTTCAAGGCAGTTGCTCTGGACACAGCTCTGGAGCGGCTGAAAGCATCATGAATGATGGTGCTGAGGTGTGGACAGCTGGCAAAAATCTCAAACATGTGGCTGCTTGGAGTATGATTTGTTGTTGTTGTTGTTATCAGAGACGAGAGTTTGCCCAGGCAGAGGAATTTACGGTATGGAATGCTGAGTTTTGAGAATGGGTGGTTGGAAGATGTGTAGTCCACGATGAATGTGAATCAATGAGTTCGTAGAAAACTGAGGTTTTGAGTTGTTCGTCTTCCAGTGAGATGAACATGTCCAGGAAGATAGCTGACTTGGAATGATGTATGTCAATTTGATGGGCGTGTGAAGGGTCTGAACAAAATCAGGAAGTTGACGAGTTGTTCTGACATAGATGTGGCTCCAAGCCCATCATTGATGCATCTCTCTTCTTCCTTTTCTCGTGATTGAAAGGTGATGACACTGTTACCGTCATCATCATTTTTCAGTCAGTAATACCGTGTTAAAATGTATCGTCTTCCCTCCATCCTCTTCCCTCTTCTTTTCAGTTCCACTCCTAGTTTTATATTTTCACCCACGCCACAGTTTGCATTCAGACTGGAGAGGCAAGTGACTGTCTGTTCGTCTCTTGTTGTTTTGAGTGTTGTTTGTGCTGTCTGTTCGTCTCTTGTTGTTTTGAGTGTTGTTTGTGCTGTCTGTTCGTCTCTGTTGTTGTTTTGAGTGTTGTTTGTACTGTCTGTTCGTCTCTTGTTGTTTTGAGTGTTGTTTGTACTGTCTGTTCGTCTCGTTTTGAGTGTTGTTTGTACTGCCTGTTCGTCTCTTTTGTTTTGAGTGTTGTTTGTACTGTCTGTTCGTCTCTTTTTGTTTTGAGTGTTGTTTGTACTGCTTAAAGAAGATCCAATTAGCTGAAACTGGTCATGTCAGTTGTACCATTTATTTGCTCCTTCGTTTGGCTGTCCGATACTTCTATTTTTGCTGTTATGTTTCAATGTCTATCGTGTCAAGTTATCGTTTTCGTGTGTGCGTGATTGTTGTTTAACACATCTCAGTTCTACTCTCTTGCTTGATTTTCCACACACACAGACACATCAACTATAAAAGCAACAACCACAACAACAGCAAAAAATAGAGGATATCTCTCGCACCTAAAGCGCGCGCGCGCGCATGTGTGTGTGTATGTGTGTGTGTGTGTGTGTGTGTGTGTGTGTGTGTGTGTGTGTGTGTGTGTGTATGTGTGTGTGTGTGTGTGTGTGTGTGCGTGTGCGTGTACGCGCACGCCCGAATGTGTGTGTGTGTGTGGGGGGGGGGGGGGGGGGGGGTGCGTGTGTGCATGCGTGCGTGCGTGTGCGTGTGTGTGTGTGTGTGTGTGTGTGTGTGTTGCGGTCTTCATTGTCTTGTAAGTCCAAAGCCTCTGCGTTTTTTCGTTATACTTACCTGCTTTCCTTTCTTTCCAGATGCAGATATATCGAATCCGTCTGTCAGAAGTCACAGAATTGACCTGATGATTGTCATAGAATCAACACATGTCGGGTCCAAATTGACGGAGTATCTGAAGGCAGCCCTTCTGGCAGTGAAATGGTTCGGTCGGAACGTGCGGGTCGGCCTTATGTGCCATTGTGATCGGCAGAAATACATTTCACCAGCAAAATGGGGATGAGTATTCCGAAAAGGACATACTGGATGCGATTGAATGGTTTTCACGTGGTTTATTTGTTCCATTGCCGATCAACACAACTCTATCTGTGAGTTTCAACTTGCTCTGTCTGTCTGTCCATTAACCCCATTAGGAGATATAACAAGGCAGATACTGTGCTCTGTGCACTTTTTTCACAAATTCGGTCAGTGCGTAAAATAGTGGTGTAAGATGGCAGTATGATTTTTACTTTCACCTTTCGGTCAGAACGTAAAAAATAGTGGTGTAAGATGGCAGTATGATTTTTACTTTCACCTTTCGGTCAGAACGTAAAATAGTGGTGTAAGATGGCAGTATGATTTTTACTTTCACCATTCTGCGAACAGAAGTAGTCTTGTGTCACTCTGTGAATTGCAATAGATGTGTTTTACCATTTAATTCATTATCTCTACCGACACAATAATCCGTGGTGGAAGTAGTAGGTCAACATGGCAGTTTCAATTATCTATTTAACTGAGCGACCTTCATACAGTTTGCGTATCTTCTCAAGAATTGTTCAACCGTTTGAGTTAAAATTTAGTGGACTGGTAGATCGTTACTTTCTTAACATAAACAACTCGGTTTTGTGTGTGTGTGTGTGTGTGTGTGTGTGTGTGTGTGTGTGTGTGTGTGTGTGTTCGTTCGTTCGTTCGTTCTTTGTTTTTACGTCTTTTCACCATAAGTGATATTACACCAAAGAGTGCATGAGTGAGTGCATTCTGTCTGTGAGTGTGTGCGAGTTTGTGAGAGTGTAAATGTTTGAGGTAATGAAAACTGTGAACACTGCATTAACAGTAAAGAGGAAATGTTAAAGATACATATAACAAACAAAATGTAAAATACAGAAACGTGGGTGGGTGGATGTGTCCGTCGCCACTAATCTATATTGGAAAAAGAAAAGAAAAGAAAAGAAAAATCTACAGGAATGACCTGATGGGGGTGTGAATTAGGGATTCAGCAATTTGTAGTAAAATCTTTGTATCATATAATTAATCTTCTATGTTTTCTTCCGAAACATTCTTTGCCATGACTGAATCAGGTAGAAAACCTCGGACACTTTTACAATGGGATAAAATATGATAACTGTGATTTGTGCACCACACAAGGAATATACATTTTTGGATAATTTTGTTTTTAAAGCGTTTATTTTTAGGCGAAAAAAAGTTACAAATCTAGAATAATATATCGGTGCATTTGACAACTTCTTGATACAATTTCCAACGGAACTGCAGCTGTATTTTGTGCTAGAGTCTTTTCATCAGAATGTCTGCTATTTTTTTTCATGCTGTTGTTTCTAGCAGCCTGTAATTTTCATGGAGTGACAAAGGACGTGTCATGTCTACAGTCTTCTCTAAACCTTTTGCGCCTCTTTTAGCAGCTCTGTCGACCATTTCATTTCTAGTTATGTTATGTACAGTGCGAAGGCACTCAACAAAACTCAAAGACTGTGCCTTTAGCCGACACAAGCAATGTAATAAATAATGAATTTCGTACATAAGGTCAGGCCGTGTATCGGTACTGAAGGAGTTCAGTGAATACAAAACCGATTTAGAATCCACCAATATCACAGTTCTAAATACTGTCATTGGAAAGTTCACCAAGAATTCTAAAGCAAGCATGATGGCTGTCAAGTCGGCTGTAAAAAAATGACAGTTTTTTTGCCGATGTAGAAACATTTTTCAATTTTCAGTGCCGGTATGACAAAGGCCGCGCCAACATTATCATTGTCAAGTACGGAGCCATCTGTAAAAACCTGAAGATGATTTTGATATTTTTCATAGATACGTTTTATTGCAATTGAATTCATAACATTTATATTTTCTTCTTTTCTCAATTTAGAATAGGTGATATCATATGACGGTTTTAATGTTTCCTAGGGTGGTATAGGCGCGAATGATGGTCTTATTGACATGTCTTTGATGCTTATTCCTGAACTTTCAATTAAATTAGAAGTTTTATGTTGCTAATGTCATTAACGACGATGTATTGTTTGCCCTTTATGAAAATCACACTCGGTTCTTAGTTTCAGTTCTTCCCCAATGAAATTGTCCCTTGTACTTGCTTTCAATAAAAAAATTTTGAAGTAGCAAGTTCACGATAATCATCAAGCGGTAAGACTCCAGCTGCTCTGTATGTTTCTTTGTTTGACACATGACTAGGGCTAGTTTATAGGCTTTACAGTCAATACTTTTTAATTTTTGTAATAGGTATTTTGGAGCACTAAAACAAATTTCTTGTCCATAAGAACGTTTGGACCTAACACGTGCTGTAGAAAGATGAACTAAGGTTTCAGGGTCCCTTTCCCCAAGATAATCTACTAATGGTCTTTAAAAGATTTAGGCTATGTCTTGCCTTTGTTAGAGTATACTCAAAATACATATTCCATGTCAGCTTTGATGTAAGAATTAATCCCAAGAACTTGACATTTTGTTTGTATTCTAAAGGTTCACCAAACAGTTTAAAGATGGTAATTTTGCTGGATTACTACCAGAGTTAAATAGTATCATATTAGTTTTTTTCAGGGGATAAAGATAGTTCATTTTGAAACATGTATTTTTTCAATGTTATCAAGGTCAAACTGGTACAATCTTCTTATGTAATTTTGGGCTCTTTGTGTATCACCGTTTTTAAGGTTACGTCATCCATCCACACACATATATCATCTACATATTGGACGACGAGAGTTACTTTGCTTGATACCGCCTTTGGCAGGTCATGTATCATTATGTTAAAAAGTATAGGTGCAATCACTGAGCCTTGAGGGATACCCATATCTAGACTCCTAGGGGCAGAGTATGTTGTTCCCACTATGGCCACCACTGACCTGTTTGTTAGAAAATTGTTGATATATCTGTAGATATTTCCAGATAGTCCAATTGTTTTAAGTTTGTACATGAGACGACTATGCCAAACCTGATCATACGCTTTTTTGACATAAGAAAGGTTGCCAATACGCTCTTTCTACGAACAAATTGTCGCTTTATTTCTGTAGATAGTTTAACTAAATGTTCAACGCCAGATCTTCCTTTCCTAAAACCAGTTTGATTTACATGTATAATTTTATTCTTTTTTACAGTAAGCTTTGTTTATAATTCAATATTTCTTGCAGTCATTGCAACACCAAGCTGCTCTGTAAGTTGCTGGAATGGGCGAATGGGGAGGAAACTGGAATGGTGCTCGGTACTTATCCTTGGAATTTATCGGTTTATTGTAATTTAGTCCCTTGCGGATTCATTCCAAGAACTGGCCCTCAGCACTTGTGTCTTAAGACGATATCTTTTTTTTTTTTTTTCTACTTTTCACAGAAAATATAGCTTGTTTTTGCTCTTTTATGATTTTCTTTTGCTTCTAAGGTGACACCTTTGATTGGGTATTTGAAAACTCAACAAACATACTACGGTATTGCACACCAGCCTTTTTCTGGGATAACATTCTTCTTAAAACCGAAAAGGCAGAGGAGTCAAATTACCACTTTCCGCGGTCACTGAGGAGAAACAAGCAGGTTTCGAAATACCGGTATATGACCAGGAGTTATATGTCAGTGAGCTTTCTCCCCATTGGAGATGTCTCCCCCTTTAGAGACTATAAGCTTGCTAAGGTTCATTTTTCAGAAGCATTTATTATCTCCATTCACCCACTCAAGCACATACTGTTAGTTAGGCAGATGATCTACCACTACAGATATGAATGCTTATCTCCCCCTGTTTCTACTACAATCTACGACATAAGAGCAAGCTTTGTTTATAATTATATATTATATATATATATATATATATATATATATATATATATATATATATATATATATATATATATATATATATAATTGACTAATAAATTCCAAGGATAAGTAACTGAGCACCATTCCAGAAAGTTACAGAGCAGCTTGGTGTTGCAAAGAGTGCAAGAAATGTTCCATTATAAACAAAAACTTGCTCTTATGTCTTAGAGTGAAGAAATAGGGGGGAGGTAAGCATTCATATCTGCAGTGGCAGTTTAATTCTGCCTAACTAACAGTATGTGCTTGAGAGGGTGAGTGGGGAATAATAAATGCTTCTCAAATGAGTCTTCAGCAAGCTTATAGTCTCCAAAGAGACGCTCTCCAATGGGGAAAACTCAACAAACATACTATGGTATTGCACACCAGCCTTTTTCTGGGACAGCATTCTTCTTAAGACGGAAAAGGCAGAGGAGTTAAGTTACCACTTTCCGCGGTCACTGAGGAGAAACAATCAGGTTTCGAAATGCCGGTATCTGACCAGGAGTTATATGTTAGTGAGTTTCCTCCCCATTCGCCCATTTTTATTCGATAACTTGGAAATCTAATTCCATTTTATGTGTGTGTGTGTGTGTGTGTGTGTGTGTGTGTGTGTGTGTGTGCGTGTGTGTGTTCGTGCGTGCGTGCGTGCGTGTACGTGTGTGCGTACGTGCGTACACACACACACACACACACACACACACACACACACACACACACACACACACCACACACACACATATGCGTACATACACACATATTTACACCTATACACTATAATACTGGCGTAGACAATATGAGATATGTACTCAACATGGAATCAGAGCGCTGGGCGTATATGCAGGTCAGACAACTGGTGAGTCGTGTCCACGAGACTTTCGTCTTAAGTCCTTTCATGCTAGCTTTTTTTTTCAAATTCATCTGCTGTAAATCGTGCGCACTGTGGTCTGTGTGCAGCTTGACAAATTTGATGTAGCTTATGTGGACTTTTCTGCGCGATGTGACATCTTCGTGATGAAACTGAGAGTAAATATGACTATCTGCGTGTAAGGAATAACCTCTTGTGAGCAGCTGAAAAGAAAGTTGAGGAGAGTGAATAGGAAGTTATCGACAGTATCACGATTGAACAACAGTCTCAAAATCAACCAAGCAGAGCAGTCTTGAGAGTTTGATGGTGACTTGAGATTTTCTTTTTTTTTAGTTAGGTGTGTTTTTCTCTCTGTCTTTCTTTCTTTTCTTTCTTTTTCTTTTTTCTTTTCTTTCTCTTTCTTTCTTTCTTTCTTTCTTTTTCAACGTTGTGATTATCATTCAATGTACTTGTATCGGATGGTTTTAGTCTTTGCCACAAGTAGAGCGTGTTTGAAAAGTGAAGGCGTGCCGTATTGCCAAGGTGTCCAGGGAGAAAGGGTTTTCATGGAGAACATTCGCTCCCAGCTACATGGCGCAGACAGGTGTTTTGTAGCAGACAGGAATGACCGTCTATAACTCAAACAATCCAATTGTACTAAAATTAACTGCATATTCATGTTCCACAATCTCACCCCACTTGTAAATCCAAGCACGCCTAAGAGCCCGTCAGTTTCCATATAATCTCTTTTGT
>JADBJO010028251.1:0-20350 GCA_016801955.1 Conus betulinus
GACTACTGCAGCAGCAGTCCCGTGGCTTCCCCAGGGCAACAGATCAACAAGTGCTGGGACACCAGGCCTCCGGACACGGAGGAGGACATGACCGCCTTATGACGATGCCGCCCAACCCTAACGCACGGGAAGGAACCACCAGGCCGCAACAGAACATGAACTGCGGTCACTCTGCGGGGCCGGACTGGCTGGGGCCGAGTGGGTAAAGCAGCAAACTGTTGTTCCAAGGTCTGGCGTTCGATTCCTGCTCATGACAGCTTGGTTGAAAGAGGTTTTCTTTCTCTTTGAGGTGAACGCCTTGTGCTGATTGCAGTCCCCTCCTTGTCTTTCGGGTGAACACTTTGACTGGAAGTCCCATGCATGCATATCAGCTTGAATCTTACATGCACGTTAACGCCGAGTCCATCTCTCGGGAAAGGGTATGTAATAGTGTGCTGGTGCAATGAACGACTTGTAAATCACACACACACACACACACACACACACAGTGAGATGTCGTGTTGAGACTTCATTCCTAAAAGACTTAATGTAGCTACCATTTTGGTGGAAACGGCTGCAGACATAAATGTCTCACCTGTAGTGAACGTCACATTTCTAGCCATGCCACAGTGAAAAGAAGAAAAACTGTCTTTGTGATGACAGCAGCAACCATCATCAGTCAACGTAGACAGCAGTCTGTATGAAAGAAAACATCTATTATGAAGCAAGAACAGTCATTCTATCGTCAAACATCAGTTTTTAAACTGTCTCTGGCAATTGTAACATACCAGATAATGATCGAGTTATACAATACCCGTATACCATACGCAAATGGTGAGCTCACTGTCGCAATAATTTCTAGCTTCCATTTTGTATTGTGCCTTTGCGAAGACGTTCTGTCTGTGCAGTAATACAAATGATAACCAGTGCCCTTGAAGGTAAAACAGCCATGTTCGCTGGTCAAAATTACTGTCTTTGCAATGCTGACGTTTGACCACTGTCCTGGGCTGAAAGGTTCAAAAATGAGTAATGACAACACAACATCATCAATGATAATTATTTTCATTTCGGGAAATTAGTCTTCATGAGGAAAACGATTGTTATGGGCGTTTGAAACTGCTTTTAAAGCTTTCGTAGCGGCGATAAAGTGAAGAACTACAACAGTCCTACACAGGGACATTCTCTGCACTTGGGTTTGCGGCAAGGAGATATAACATACCCCAGGAGCTCCGAAGATGGGTACATTTTAAGCCGAAGTCTTGGGAGTGCAAGCAGACGTGGGTCCTGGCGATACATTCATGCATGAACAACAGCAGTTGTTAAAAAGATTCCCCTGCCTGCAGGTTTGGAGATGGAAATACTACGCTCATGGTGAATAGGTGGCTTGTACACACAAGATGCCAAATGGGGCTGGCCTGGGTGTGAAGAGATGGCTTGTACACAAGATGCCAAATGGGGCTGGCCTCGGTGCCTGTCCCGTTTCTAGATCTGAGGGCAACAGGGCCAGACGCTGGACTTGCCCAGGCAGGGCATGCAGTTCAAGTCCCCCCTGAAGAGGTTGGCTACTTCCTGCAGCTGAAGAAGTGCACCACCTTTTGGGCTTTCTACATGAAACTCGGAACACAAACAATAAAATCAGAGGCCTTTTGCAAGATCTACTGTTTTCGTCGGCTGGGTTTTGAGAAGAAAGGTTTGTCCAGGTGCAAGCGCGAGTCAGTGGGGTTTGGAGTGGATCGAGTGTCTGCCGTGTTTCTCGTTGCGCTGTTATCAGACATATTCAGCAGAAAACTTAACGGTTAGCTGGAGCCGGGCAGTAAGAGTGAATGTGAGAGACAATTCTGTGTGTGTGTGTGTGTGTGTGTGTGTACGCATGCGCATGTGGAGAGAGGAAAGAAAATGAGAGATCCGAAACCCTCTCTACTATGGGAATCTGTCTGTACTGTGAGGCTGATATTTTCTAATGTGGTGGTGAGAATACCGCCAATAAACTAAGGTGGTGCATCTGTGCTACATATCGAAGGTCAACTGTGGGGGGAAGGAAGGAGGGGGGGGGGGGGGGGGGCGGCTGCATGCTTACCAGCACTTGTCTTTTCCTCACTCCTTATTTGATCCACGTGTCGCACGGCACAGTAAGCTTATAATACTGTATAACTTACTGTACTGTAAGCTCTTTGTACTGTACTTTCTGTACTATGCTGTGCAATACTGTACAACTTACTGCACTGTAAGCTCTCTGTACTGTACTTTCTGTACTATGCTGTGCAATACTGTACAACTTTCTGCACTGTGAGTTGTCTGTACTGTACTTTATGTACTATGCTGTGTAATACTGTACAACTTACTGTACTGTAAGCTCTCTGTACTGTACTCTCTGTGCTATGCTGTGCGATCCAGCGCTGCACTATATAGCAGCTTCATTATTGTTGACGCTATCCCTGGTACAGCTTGCTGGGGAATACAAGGCCAACCCTAGTACAGCTTGCTGGGGAATACAAGGCCAAACCCGGTACAGCTTGCTGGGGAATACAAGGCCATCCCTGGTACAGCTTGCTGGGGAATACAAGGCCAACCCTGGTACAGCTTGCTGGGGAATACAAGGCCAACCCTGGTACAGCTTGCTGGGGAATACAAGGCCAACCTGGTACAGCTTGCTGGGAATACAAGGCCAATCTGGTACAGCTTGCTGGGAATACAAGGCCAACCCGGATACATACAGCTTGCTGGGGAATACAAGGCCATCTCTGGTACAGCTTGCTGGGGAATACAGGCCAACCTTGGTACAGCTTGCTGGGGAATACAAGGCCAACCCTGGTCCGGTACAGCTTGCTGGGGAATACAAGGCCAACCATGGTACAGCTTGCTGGGGAATACAAGGCTAAACCTGGTACAGCTTGCTGGGGAATACAAGGCCAGCCCTGGTACAGCTTGCTGGGGGAATACAAGGCCAGCCCTGGTACAGCTTGCTGGGGAATACAAGGCCAACCCTGGTACAGCTTGCTGGGGAATACAAGGCCAATGAATTTACTACGCCACATCTGTGTTCTTTCTGTTTTCCTCATGTTGTGATGTAGCTTCTTGACTTCATCTACTGCTGTCTAAAAACATGAGGAGAGCATGGGGGAGGGGGGAGAGGTACACATGTACAGGGGGAAGGGAAGGTGGCGAGTGAGGGGTTAACTTGAAGATACATTTTTTTCTCATTATTTTTTTTATCATGTGCCCACTGTGAAAATTCATTTCCCCCATTCCTCCCCTCCACCCCTCTCCTCCCCCTTCTCTCTCCGATTGCGACAAAACCCTGTCCCATTACAAACCATAATAATCCGCAAAGTACGCAGACAACACAAGAGTGATGAGAAAATAGGCTCGTTAATTGTCACAACACACTTTACTATTACTTATCTCCCTTTCTCCCATGCAGCTGCAAAGGCATGTGGCACTACAACATTCAAGCTGTGGTACCGCACTCACTCAGAGACTGACCATGTGGCAAACACAACATTCAAGCTGTGGTATCGCACTCACTCAGAGACTGACCATGTGGCAATACAACATTCAAGCTGTGGTATCGCACACACTCCGAGACTGACCATGTGACATTACAACATTCAAGCTGTGGTGTTGCATTCACTCAGACTGACCATGTGGCAATACAACATTCAAGCTGTGGTGTCACACACACTCGGAGACTGACCATGTGGCAATACAACATTCAAGCTGTGGTATCGCACACACTCAGACACTGACCACGTGGCAATACAACATTCAAGCTGTGGTGTCGCACACACTCCGAGACTGACCATGTGGCAATACAACATTCAAGCTGTGGTATCGCACTCACTCAGATACTGACCATGTGGCAATACAACATTCAAGCTGTGGTATCACACACACTCGGAGACCGACCATGTGGCAATACAACATTCAAGCTGTGGTATCGCACTCACTCGGAGACTGTCCACGTTTTCAAGGAGCGAGTCGGGATGGGAACTGAAAGCATCAAAGCAGGCTTTCATCACAGTATTCATGAAGTGAAAGATAGCATGTGTAAATATGTTTAAATATGTCACATAAATTCATAATGAATTAGGCCCCTCTAGCATAACTGTCATTCAAAGCCAGTCTGTAGAGCAAACAAAAAACCCATATGTATGTATATGAATATTTATTACACAAAACATAAAAAAATATCAATTTTTCTACGGACATTTTGCAGTTAGACAAATCTTACCATGTTGTCATTTTGTGAATTATATGTTGTATTTAAAAATCGTGGAAATGACTACAGTGCTAGAGGCAACTGAATTCTACAGCTCACCAACTACAGCCGAGTGGGACATGAGTACTGGTGAGCCACCCATGAGCTGTCATTGGCTGAAGCAACATCTTACTGCATTTTATGCCTGAGCTTCACCTTTCCTCTTTTTTTCAAATTTCACATTCATATGTATTAGCGAGATTTATTATCGATTACAAGGTTGTCTTCAGTTATTATAGGTGAAAGTCTTAAATCAGGTTATTATGGGGTATTCTCGCTTTCACACAAAGTAGTATTCATGTGCATGTGCATGTTCGTGTCAGATGAGAGAGAGAGAAGTAGATGCCACACTTGTTTTTAACGGCTACTGTATTAGATCTGTATGCTGCCATGACTTTGCCAGAAAAGGAGCATGATGGACTGGACACGATGTCAGTGCCTGGTGAGACAAACAGGACACATCAATGTGGCTTCATGATGTCAGACAGCAGTCTCTCTCCAAATGTACTGCCACTCATTTCTGCTGCTTGGCCACGGATGGCATTTCATCATGTAGAAAAAAGAAAAAAAAAAACCTGTTGGTTTGTTACATCAGCATCTGTATGGACACACACACACACACACATACACACACAGATATTAAATTTCACATTTTTATTGATTACATATAGAATTTTCATTATACATACACACATATACAGAGCAATGCAAAGATATATACCCAAAAGCACCAACTTTTCATTGAGAGGCTTATCATGAAAATGCAGTCTCTCTTCTACAGTGTGAGTTATAAAACAGGGAAAGAATTTGCACTGCCAAATAGAGACATCACATATCCATGACTAAGCCATTCAGCGAAAGTTTGGTGCCTACCATGGTGGCAGAATGCACAGATGATTTTTTCTCTTCGTCATAATACAATCATGTACACACACACTAGGCATATGCAAATGCATCCACACATATAAAAATGGTAGAAAATAAGTATGTTATTGATTTAAAAATGGTAGAACATAAGTACGTTACTGATTTTGTAAGGGTCAACCACTCCTCCACCCAGCCTCTTCACCCCCTCTTCCCATCCATCCCTCCTCCTCCTCCTCCTCTCTGCTCACCTCGGCCCACTCCCTCACCTTAAGCCTTCGCCTTCCTCCGTCTCACACACTGTACTACCCAGACCAGTTATACACATGCAGCCCTTTAATGCCATACAGACACAAACACACCATTTAAAAATTTGTTTGCTTTGTTGTTGTTGTTGTTACCTGTGTGTATCTGACATCTTTGCATGCATGTCTTATTTACCTGTTGAACAAAATGCAATCATGATCCATCAGCCTCTTTCAAATTGTTTTGACCAAACATGCTTGTCATTCATACCATGTATTTTTTTAAAATGTAGTTTCTATTCAGACTATGAATCTTTTTTCCTCTGATGAATGTGTTGAGCCGTATGTTCATTCACTGAAGATTACGTTTGTACAGGTCAAAGGGTGTCATGTTTGTACAATAATAATTATAGCATGACTATCAACAGTAACTTAAAAAAAATAATGAAGACATCAAGTGTACAGAAAAGTGAGTGGCAGACACAACAATCGTTTGTTAATCTCACTACGGAAATCTCCTCTCTTTCTCTTCTCTCTGTCAGTGTGCTGAGTGAGTGCCTGCAAGTTTCACTCTGTGTGTGTGTGTGTGTGTGTGTGTGTGTGTGTGTGTGTGTGTGTGTGTCTGTGTCTGTAAGAGTGTGTGTGTGTGTGTGTGTGTGTGTGTGTGTGTGTGCTTGTGTGTGTGCAGCCATGAGCATGTGTTTTCATCTTCAAATAATTCGTTATCACCGGTTAGTATGGATGACTGTATTAAAACTCACACTGTGCAACCAAGTAATTACACAAATTTTAGCTTATTCATTGCTCTCTCTCTCTCTCTCTCTCTTCATTTTCTACACAAAAACAGCAGAAATCTACAAAAAGAGAAAGACTTTCAAGCCTGATCATCACTATACAATCTTGCACAAAATGATTTGAAATGGGTACATGCCAAACATAATGATGTATATCAACACGCATACCAAACACATACACATGCACACTAACAGACATGCGCATTTGTGTGTGCAAGCAGAAAATGGTACCTATACATATGACGCTGCATTTTTACATCCATGGGGTTCTGAGGTGCTGTAGGCCAATCATCTCACACTCGCAACCCATCGCCATCGCAAATCTCTCAGCCAACAAAGGCATAAACTTCCATGTGAGAATTAGAATTTGTTGAGCTGGTCATGGCTGGATCATATGGAGGACACATGTAAGCCATGACACTGCTGGTCATCGGAACATGCAAGCCATGACACTGCTGGTCATCGGAACATATGCTGGCTGGATTATATGGAGGACACATGTAAGCCATGACACTGCTGGTCATCAGAACATATGCTGGCTGGATCATATGGAGGACACATGTAAACCATGACACTGCTGGTCATCAGAACATATGCTAGCTGGATCATATGGAGGACACATGTAAGCCATGACATATGCTAGCTGGATCATATGGAGGACACATGTAAGCCATGACATATGCTAGCTGGATCATATGGACACATGTAAGCCATGACATATGCTAGCTGGATCATATGGAGGACACATGTAAGCCATGACATATGCTAGCTGGATCATATGGAGGAAACATGTAAGCCATGAAGTTGCTCCACTCCAGTGAAAAGGATTCCTCGGCCCTGCACTGGGAAATCACAGTCTGAGAGCCCTTTGGTCCTCAGCAGTCACCACTGGTAAGCCACCAGCCCACACACACACCAAGAAGGGGGTCTCTGGCAGGAATCCGTCGTTTTTCAAAATGCTCCGGAATACCCAACCATACCCGCCTGTGGACATGCCACAGGGTCTTTCACTATAAACTCGCCTACCCCTCCCCAATGCTTCCCACCTGTGAACTGTCTGCCAGTAACATTCCTTTCCATGTCATTGCTTCATTAAACCTTTTCTTTTTTTGTGAACTGTCTGCCAGTAATATTCCTCTCCATGTCATCACTTCATTAAGCCTTTTCTTCTTTGTGAACTGTCTGCCAGTAATATTCCTTTCCATGTCATCACTTAATTAAACCTTTTCTTTCTTTTTCACTCTGTCTTTACTGCCATCTCCTGATTTTCTTCCTCTCTGACCCATTCCTCCGCCTCTGCTCTGGAAACCTCTGACATTTGTCTTTCCTTTGATGTCACTGTCTTGGTGATGAGGCACGGAAACCTCTGACATTTGTCTTTCCTTTGATGTCACTGTCTTGGTGACGAGGCACGGAAACCTCCGACATTTGTCTTTCCTTTGATGTCACTGTCTTGGTGATGAGGCACGGAAACCTCTGACATTTGTCTTTCCTTTGATGTCACTGTCTTGGTGACGAGGCACGGAAACCTCTGACATTTGTCTTTCCTTTGATGTCACTGTCTTGGTGACGAGGCATGGAAACCTCTGACATTTGTCTTTCCTTTGATGTCACTGTCTTGGTGACGAGGCATGGAAACCTCTGACATTTGTCTTTCCTTTGATGTCACTGTCTTGGTGATGAGGCACTGAAATGTCCATCATAGAGTGAGATGGCAGTTCATTCTGCAGTGCGGCCAGTCCATACTGGCTTTTCAATATTTTTGCTTCCTGCTCATAGAAACAGAAGTTGGTATGACTAGCCATCATTTTCAATAAAACTGCAACTAAATTTCATACAACCGGCTTCCACATAACCCCCTTTAATGCAGCCCACTTTGACACAACTAATTTCACCCGTATCCAGATTTGACACGAAGGTTTCTAAAAAATGTTATTCCTGAGTGTAGCATAAGCCAAGGTGATCACACAGGGCTTTTTACACCACCATCACTGTTCAGGGCAAACAAGTCCTGTTTTTGCAAACACAACTTGTCACAAAACACACATTATTTCCACTGACACTAAACCTATTATTCACAAACTTAGATTCATTTCACCGATACTAAATCTATTGTAATTTTAAAAGAAGAGATTTTTACAGTCAATCAGTGACTGTAACACAAGCGTTTGTGTTCACAGTACAAGCCACTGAGGCACACTGGTTAATAACACCACAGATTCCCAGTCGGGAGGATGTAGGTTCGAACATCAACCAAGCCATTCAAATTTGTTAAATGGGTCAGCCCACAATCGGCTCCCACCCAGAGCTAAGTTTGCTATGGACTGGAACTACACAGACGAGTTTCATCCTCCTAATGGATGCATCTCTTGCGAGAACAGTTCAAATTTCCTGACCAAAACAACAGATGTCTGTATTGCTCAGGCCTACTTGATGCCAGAACATACTATGAAATCAGGCATAGAGTGCAGCCCTACCATGTACTCTAGGACTGGAACAGAACTCTACACCAGAACATACTATGAAATTAAGCGTAGAGTGCAGCCCTACCATGCAGTCTAGGACTGGAACAGAACTCTGCAGCATCATCTCCGACATCCTCATCACAAAAACCTTTTCAAATTCTGTGGCCCTTCGTGCCTTGCTATCATGGTGACCTCAGTTTCACGTTCCTCTCCACATCTTGGTGAGTTCATGTCAAGTTCACCAGAACTGGTGAATGCCTACAAAGAGTCATTCAACAGACATGGAGGTGCCCTCTGCCAGGGTACCCTCACTCACACCATCTTAGTAGGTGATGTCCTGTGTATGTAGGAACAAAACAGGCACCACTACACCACCAAAGTGACCTGGCAGCAGGCACCATTACACCACCAAAGTGAGGCCTGGCAGCAGGCACCACTACACCACCAAAGTGACCTGGCAGCAGGCACCACTACACCACCAAAGTGACCTGGCAGCAGGCACCACTACACCACCAAAGTGACCTGGCAGCAGGCACCATTACACCACCAAAGTGACCTGGCAGCAGGCACCATTACACCACCAAAGTGACCAGGCAGCAGGCACCATTACACCACCAAAGTGACCTGGCAGCAGGCACCATTACACCACCAAAGTGACCAGGCAGCAGGCACCATTACACCACCAAAGTGACCAGGCAGCAGCGCAGGGTCTCCTCTGGCAGGTTGTCTCATGACCAATTGACCATGACTCTCCCTGCGGATTGCCGCTGCTGGGGCTCCGAGGAGATCAGTCATGAGTGACTGTGGACTGTGGACAGGGAGACAAATTGAGCAGCGTGGGGCAACACTACTGGAGTAGCACAGACAATGAGAGAGCAGAAATTTGTTAAAAATTGTTTATGGACTATGGACAGGGAGCCACACCACTGGAGTAGCACAGACAGTGAGACAGCAGAAATCTGTTAATTGTTTCATAGTTCCTTAATGAATACCAGACTCTCCTCCTTTACAACTTTACATCTGAACTGTGGCACCTCACCATGTTGAAGGCCTAGCAACGGTTATTGCTTCTGTACTGTACCTGGTGTCTGTGTGTGTAGGTTGTCTGTTTATATTAACCCCCCCCCAAAAAAAAAAAAAACAAACAAACAAACCATAACAAAAACTACTGTATCATAAGATCAAATACTTACCAACATTTTTTTAAAGTGAACATCGATTTGGGGGATTTTCGCAACACCAAAATGGCAGAGACTGATTTAGAAAGATTACTACACAAAGTTTTATATGATACTGACTCAGAAAATGAGTTTGAAGCTTTGTACAAGCTGAAATTGACGGTGAAGTGGTGGCTAGTGATGATAAAGAAGATCTGATAGTCTTTCAAGTGACGTGACCACGATGTTCCAAGTGAGTATCAACATCCGTGGCTCACTGATTTTCACCAAAGTTTCTGGTCCCAAGGAGATGCCTGATGGCATTTCTGAGGGACAACTGTTTGGTTTGTTTGCCAGATGAAATTATCGCTTTGTTAGTGACTGAAACAAATCGATATGCCAGTCAAGTGAAGGAGAAGGGAGGGAGAAACGTTGAATGCCACTCGTACATCAGCAATTGGAAAGACATCAGCTTCGACGAACTGGTGAACGTTTTGGGTTTTTTTTTTTCAATGTCAAAACATGCATGTAGACCAAAATGCATTATTTGAAAACATTCCTCAGCTATCCCTTTATTAGTACACAAAAAGTCAAGTCTCTACATACAATGCTAGCAAAGTTATAACAAATTTAAACAAGTAGGTGCTCAGATTTTTTTGCTCCCTGAAAAAGAATGCAGGGACAAAGAAAAGAAGTCCTGAAAAATGTAGTGTGCTAAATCTTAAAGAGACAGCCTGCATGTGTGGGAGAGAGTTAGACAGACAGACAGAGGATTAAACAGACCAAACCTGTATGTGGGAGAGAATTTAAGACAGACGCTTAAAGAGACAAAGAATGTGTGTGTGGGCGAGAGTTTAAACCAGACACACAGAGGCTCAAAAAGACAAAGAATGTGTGCAGGAGAGAGTTACACACAGACAGACAGAGGCTTAAAAAGACAAAGAATGCGTGGGAGAGAGTTAAAACAGAGACAGTGTGGGCGTGTGTGTGTGCATGCATGAGTGCATGCATACGTGTGTGTGTGTGTGTGTGTGTATGTTGTGTGTGTGTGTGTTGAGTGTCTGTCTGTCTATGTGTGTGCATGTGCATGCTCGCATGAGCATGTGTGTGTATGCGTAAGAGTGTGTGTGTCCGTGTGCCTGTACATGTGCATGTGTGTGTGCATGACCATGTGATGTTCAAATCAGAGAGAGAAAGTCTTAACACCAACAGGTCATTCAGCCACCAGCTAAATGGTCACTGGCTTCCTGGTCACCACTGTGGACACACCACCAAGACATGCTGGGTCCTGCCTGGTCAGTCAGACTGCCTCTCCCCCACTGACCAGTTAAAAAGGTCTACCATGATAATAACCCCTGTGGACACACCACCAAGACATGCTGGGTCCTGCCTGGTCAGTCACACTGCCTCTCTCCCACTGACCAGTTAAAAAGGTCTACCATGATAATAACCCCTGTGGACACACCACCAAGACATGCTGGGTCCTGCCTGGTCAGTCACACTGCCTCTCTCCCACTGACCAGGTAAAAAGGTCTACCCTGATAATAACCCCTGTGGACACACCACCAAGACATGCTGGGTCCTGCCTGGTCAGTCACACTGCCTCTCTCCCACTGACCAGGTAAAAAGGTCTACCATGATAATAAACCCTGTGGACACACCACCAAGACATGCTGGGTCCTGCCTGGTCAGTCACACTGCCTCTCTCCCACTGACCATGCAGCAGATGAAACCACAGTCAAAGTAACACAGGCTGATGTCTGCCCATGGCTTCCCTTCTCCGTTCAGACCAGCACACTTTAATTGGTCTCGATTTTCCGCTTTCTGCACACACACACACACACACACACACACACACACACACACACACACACACCTTGATATTTCTAACTGCTTATGCCTTTGGGCAAAATACCTGTTAAGTTGGCCACAGAAAAAGAAGAGAGAGCAAGAAAGAATCTATGTCAAGTTTTTTTTTTTTTTTTTTTTTTTCACAAATCGGTTTCCAGTTCTTGGGATATGATACCACTGGCAACTGTTTTAGACCACACGCTGACAGATCTCACATTAAAGATTTGTGCTTTACTGCTGCTACCACCTGCTCCATGATATATTCAGTCAATGAAATGTATAAAAGTAACTTGCAAAATTCACATAACAAAAAAGAAAAAAAAGGAAACACAGGCCAGAACATACTTCACATGCATCGTATTTCTCATCTCTTCATCACACACACACACACACACACACACACACACACACACCCTTAGCAGTATGCAGCAGGAATATTTGCACAGACCAAGAGGCCAGCTCTGACAATCGACTGCTGAGCTGCACAAAGCTTCCTGCACCTGTATCCACTGATCTGGGGAACAAGGACAACTGCGCTGAAAGCAGGGATCTGTGGCCTCTCATCCCACAGCTTTAGAGGTGTAACATCACCACCTTCATGACGGGGATTTTATCAATGTGGCAACAGATATGAGGAGGCCACAAGGGAAGACAAATGGTACTCTGCTTTTGTAGGGGAGGGAAGGGGGTGCAGTCCTGAATCTGGAGCCATCCCATTAATCCTGAAATTTGAACTGTGGCCATGATATCCATGATGTAAGACAAGATTCCAAAAGTTCTGGGCAACTATGAAAGAGGTGTGTGTGATGTGTGTCTTATCAAATAAGCAGTGGGGGGGGGGAACAAATACTTGCTAACCATTCCTGTGTATACTTTGAGAAATAAAAGGGGAGTGGGGGAGGGAGGGGAGGGGGGTACTGGAGATTTTTTTCCCAAAGACCAATAAAAAAAAAAAAAAAAGGAGTCATAAAATGAAAATAAAGATTACGAAAATTTTATCTAAAAAATATATATAATCCAGCATATTTTCAAAAAAAATAATCAAGCATTTTTTTTAAAATGAATAATCTAGCATTTCATGCCCCAGTTTGTGCTATCATTCCTCTGTGTGGGTTTTTTTTTTAACATGTTCACAAATATTTAGGAAAATTAAAACAAATGTAAGAAAAAAATTAAAAGCATAAAACTATGAACATTTTCTAAAATGGAAGAAAAAGAAAACCCAACTGTAAGAGTTCGTGTATGCAAAACAATCATCAGGTGGCAAAACTGCCCTCTTTCGTTTTTTTTTGTTTGTTTTTTTAATTCATTATGTCCTCTCTATTGTTTATATAACATTGATTCTCCACTGCATAGTGTAGATGTTGGAAGGTGAAAGACCAAAGAGCAGTAAAAAAAAAATATGCACTTGACTCTTACCAAGAATGCCATGTAACATACTATATCCCTCCACACATAATATCACTAATTAATTTTTTTTTTTTAATGAACAATTATCGACCTGCCGAGACATCTCTCTAAATGAGAGAGAGAGAGAGAGAGAGAGAGAGAGAGAGAGAGAGAGAGTGTGTGTGTGTGTGTGTGTGTGTTTGTGCATGTGTGTGTGTGTTGTGTGTGTGTGTGTGTTCTCAATTTACTCTCCCTATTCTGGGCTTCTTTAACAACATCAACAACAAAATCACCCAGAAATGAACCAACAAGACAAGTCTAAGTGATGTTTGCACAAATGTTTGTATGTAGAATGTTGCTGCCTTTGAATGCAGACACTCCTACAGTTTCAGTGCTTGTATTGCTTGACGTGTTCCACTGACAGTCTGCTCAAGAATGAGGCAAACAGTGTTCAACCAGTAAAACAAAATTTCTGCCCTGGTCCCTCTTTGTTTTGTACTGAAAAATATGTGGGACTTTCTCTTTTCCTGACCCCCTTCCCCCTCCCCATAAACCAACTGTCTCTTCATCTGGGTTGACAGGAAGACGTCTGACCAATTTCAGACTTTTTCGTAACTCCCCAACTGAAGTCATCATCACATCACAATTTTTAAGATTTCACAACTAAAATTAATAAGATCTTGGTTCACTTAATGACCATTTCCTTTCCAGAATATTCATTTTACGTTTAAACTTGCATTACAAAATAAAATACATGTGAACATGAACCACAGAGAAAAACGGATCACTGTGTCAAAATATCTAGGCACCAGAAAGCCCATCAACCAAATATCTTTGAATCGGAGAGTGCACATGAGCAATCTTGCAAGTCCTGAGGCAAAGTTTTCACGAAGGTTTCTCAGTCAGATTTCCAGTTTAATCTAGAAGACTGAACCCCTGTTGGTCTTATAGCAACAGACCCTTGGCAGCCATGATGGAGGACAAAGTACATTATTGTTGTCAAGGCAACACATCCAAGAGGGGAGAAGACAGGAATGGATAAAGTGTGTTCTGATGGTTGTCATGACAACAAACCCCAGGGGGCCATGCTGGAAGACAAACTGTATCCTTCCACAGAATCACAAGGAGTAATGCTGTATTGTAAAAGCATGCAACTTGGCACTCACTAAAGTGTGATGTACACACACACACATTTCACAAGTTTACCTAAGTCCATGGGGAGTGTCTGCCTCAACATACACCTCCACTGTGATTTTATCATCCTGTACAAAGCCCCTCCTCGGATCCATCATTTCCTGCAACATGTACATCACTGATTTTATCATCCTGTACAAAGCCCCTCTCTGGATCCGTCATTTTCTGCAACATGTCCATCCAGTTTGTTAACAGTTCTTTTCATGTTTATGCATTTTTCTTTTTTTTTTTCAAGCCATTCATCAGCTTGTTCTCCACACATGACAAAAGCTACCTGACAATATACATGCATACCTTTCCCACAAAAAAACCACTTGATCTGTGTAGCCAGGTTTGTTGCTAGAAATATCTGACACTTCAGATTAGAGATAGGCAGAGTGAGAGATCAAAAGGGAGGTAATGACTCCAAAGGGCCCTACTAGAGCAGTCACAGTGTTGAGACAAACTCACAAGTCATTAAAAAAAAAAAAAAAAAGAAAAAAAACTCATTCACACTTTAAAATACACCTTAAAAACATACTGGAAATTTTTGTTAAACATCTTTCCTCCGTAAAATCTTAGATAAGATGAAAAATGTTGATCTCTTTCAGAAATTCAAAGATCACAATAGGTGGGACACCTCTGAACCAAGTTTTCACGTAATCTGCTGTGAATTGTTTGAGTCCGATATCATGAAAGTCCTAACATTCTACACTAACATGTTTCATTGTGAGCGCTACATGACATGGAATACACCACACAGCTTACTCACCTTTTAAAGGATACGAGTGGGTGATGAAAGCAGGGATCTGAGAATTTTCACCCCATAGTTTTAGAGGTGTGACATCATTTTTTTAAAGCCAGGAAATTGTTGGCATAGCAACCTATCTGGAGGCCATAAGGAAGGACAAATGGCACTCTGCTTTTCAAGGAGTGTAATTGAAAAAAAACTGATCTGGAGCCATCCCACTAATTCTGAAATTTGAACTGTGGCCATTCCATCCATCCTACCAATGTTGACATTCTTCATGATTACAGTAAGATTCAAAAAAATGTTTCTTGCAACTGTAAGAGAGAGAGAGATATGTATGTGTGTGTTGCTTAAATAAGTAGTGGGGGAGAGAGAGAGAAGGATAATGTTGCGTATAGTCTAGCCAACCACAAACAGCATTATCAGGGCTGTTAGTAGTGTTACCATGTTGAGGTCAATCTACATGTACAAAAAAAAAAGAAAAGAAAATCAAACAAAACTAATGCAACCCCCCCCCCCAAAAAAAAAAAACAAAAAAAAAACTCATTCACATAACTTTTTAAAATACACCTAAAAAACAAATGGGAAATTTCATTTAAAATCTTTCCTCAGTAAAATCTTACATCAGATGAAAAATGCTGATCTCTTTTCAGAAACCGGATATTACATCAGGTGGGACATCTCTGAAGTTTTCATAGAGTCTGTTGTAAAGAGTTTATGTCTCACATCATGCAAGTTCCAACACTCTAAAAGAGTATGCTTCACTTTGAGTGGTACATGACATGGACCTATAGAAGCATACATCAACTACGAGAGCCATCACTTAAGACAACACAGATCCAGCTGAGAAAAAACATCTTCCAAAAGGAGACCCAGGGATGATGTATTCACACTACCTCATAGGGGATTATGGCCATTAAAGTCATCCAACAGCATATAACAATGAAGAAGTTTTTCAATCAGACTGACAAGGTCTTGACGACCAAGACAGGTGGTGGCAAATATAATGAACAAACAGTCATGATTTTTTTTTTAAAGTGACTATTGCAGCTAAAGCCTGCAGAGCAACACTAAGAGCAACAGGTCTGAACAGCAAAGATATGTGGATAAGTAGGGCAACACCGCCTGTTAATCTCAACAAGGAAAGTTGTGCAGGTTTCGAAAGAAGATTGAAGCCAGAGAGAGTGAAGGTCTTTTGGCTTTGAATTTTCATTTCTGTAGAGCTACTTAATGCCCAGGGTTAATGAGTATGGCACAGAAGCCATAGCTCCTCAGAGTAAAAAACCATGGATATTTCATTGGACTAATGTACTCTCCATGGTGCAGAGGACAAACAGGAGAGAAATCAGTTCCTCTCCAAGTAGTTGTCAGCTAAAGGAGCGAATCTGTTTTGAAGAGGGACAAGCCGGACATACTGCTTTGATAGCTTGCGGTAGGGACGGAGTACAGAACATTAGAAAGAGGGTTTTGGTGGTAGAGAGAGAGAGAACATTTGCTTTTAGCCAAGCCAACTGCAAAGGGCCATATCAGGGCTGTCACCGCACCGAAGTCAACTCACTAACCATAAGGGAAAAAGAACTGAAGGTGTGGGAGGGTGTTCCATTTCGGACTGTGATCCAATGGACATCTATAGCTCCTTGACGTGCCAGCTCAGTTTTCATATCTATCTCTAACACGCCTCCCAGTAGGTACTCTAAACTTTCTTGCCATGATTCAGAGGCAGTAGTCCAATGACTCACATTCAACTGTTATTTTCTCCAAATATTTGTTTATCAATCAAAAAAAATGAAAATACACTTGACATGATCTGTTATTTATCTTCATTGTCTATTGTATTTTTGATGGCGAGTGTGTGTAAGCATGTGTTGAAAGTTGGCGCTGTTTACCAATTAGCTGCAACCCTTGGCCGCCCTGTACGTCTCACTCTCATCACCTCCTCTGGTTTTCTGCACTGTGCTTGTGGGGGCAGCCATCAATTCTAAAAATACCCCCAATTAAAATTCCTCCTTAGATTTCATTTACATGCCCACAGATTTAGTTTGTATGACTTCTAGGTCTATTTCCTGACCATTTTTTTTTTTTTATATAACCAGATCTCTCCTGTTCAACTTAAATATCAAAATGAATTAAGCAGCATTTTTTAAATCTTTCTCTATTGCATTCCATTGTCATTGGTGGTAGTGGTGGTGGTGGTGGTGGTCGAGTGTGTGTGCGTGTGTGCATGCATGCATGCGTACATGCGTGCATGTATGTGCATGTGTGTGTTTTTTTGACTGTGAAATGGATCATTTATCATAATGATTTAGTCAATGAACGACAGCTCTTACCACATTTATGTTTACTTTTTTCTAGGTAGTCCAAACTGTAGAATTAGCATAGATAATGGGCCTTTTTCTGGTCAACATACTACAGACCAACCTAACAGTAAGGCACTCCAGTGTGCTGGAGAAACCACCAAACAGCAAGGCACTCCAGTGTGCTGGAGAAACACCCACACAGCAAGGCACTCCAGTGTGCTGGAGAAACACCCACACAGCAAGGCACTCCAGTGTGCTGGAGAAACACCCACACAGCAAGGCACTCCAGTGTGCTGGAGAAACAACCAAAACAGCAAGGCACTCCAGGTGCTGGAGAAACACCCACACAGCAAGGCACTCCAGTGTGCTGGAGAAACACCCACACAGCAAGCATTCCAGTGTGCTGGAGAAACACTCTGCATCATCACTGATTAGCTGTTGCAAAGTTCATTTCCAGTTTAGTTAAATTAAGCCCACTATAACAATGGCTAGTACTACACAAACCTTTTCTCCATGACTAAGAGGCAGTGAGCTCACACTCCACTGTTCTCTTTTTCTCCAAATGTACGTAAATCAACCTAAAAATAAAAATGCAACTGACAAAATCTATTATTCATCTTTCTTTTCCATACATTGTCTCTTGTATTTTTGATGGTGAGTGTAAGCGTGTGTAGAAAGTTGGCGCTGTTTACTGATAAGCCGCAACCTGTCACGCGCCTCTCACACCTATCGCATCCACTGGTTTTCCGCTGTGCGCTCGTCGGTACAGCTATCAATTCTAAAAACAGTATGCTGGCTAGGAAGAGGAATCATTCCTGCATAGCTTCGCCTGCCTAGTGTTGGCACTGATTGAAACGCTCAGAGTAAAAAATCATTCTAAAACTTTTTATGTTAGATATCTGGAATAATAATATACTCACACAATTCTCCAGGCTTTCGACTAAAACTCTACAACTAAGTGGAATTTTGATTTCATCTGTTCATTCCTGCTGGCAGGAAGGCGGGGGAGGGGTAAAGGGATGAGTGTATTTATTTTGTAAGACATCGTTACATTCAATTTTCCTGGCAATCATTTTTATATAAATTTCAGTTATATGCAGACTGCACAGGCACTGGAGAATTAGGGTGAAGCACAGGAAAGGGGATGGGAGAGGAGTGGGGATAGGATGGGAGGGGGAGGTAAGTTTTTTTGTTTCTTTTCAATTAAATCTTCTGCGCTTTACTTTTGAATCAAATGTCAATCATATGACTTCATAAGGTCATATCAAGCAAAGATATGTAATTTGTATATGTTAAGTTTATGTGGAACACAAGAAGTTAGGTAAAAGAGAGGGGGTGGGGGTGGGGTGGAGTGGCGGAGGGATGGGGGGTGCACCGTTGTGCTGACATGTTCAAATATCTTCTCAAAAGACAGATGTCATCCTGATCATTTTGATGCAAGTTACATGCCTGTATGTCAATTGCCAGCAGAGATCAGTCACCTCATAGCTTGTGTTGGTTGCCAATGCTGGAATTATAACTTGTTGTGGTTGTCCATACTGGAATTCTAACTTCTTGTGGTTGCCAATGCAGCAAAAAAAAAAAATCACTTGAAATAAAGATTTTGGCATTTTTGAAAGTGTGTATTCTGACTTGGCCTCAGGTCTGAAAAAAAATCAGTTAAGGTAAATTTGACTGTTGTTAAAAAAATATAGAGATATTGAAAAATTCATAACTTCGCTCCTAATTCAATAACAGATATAGATTTCATATCATTTTCTTCATTCTGGGTTGTTCTATCACCATAAAAGTCACTTTGAAGTACTCACTGTGAGACCAGGGCAGATATCTGATAACTCCTTTGGATGAGTTTTATTGTTTGTGAGGAGTTATCCTGATCCCTCTGTCCACCAGCTTGGCAGCACTTTCTTTTGAAGCTGGTCCACCTAGCGTCTGGATTTGCACTTGATGAGGGATGATTCATTCCTAAGTCTTTTAACTGATTTACAGCCGTCCACAATGCCTTGAAAGCCCTTTTAAATGGCAGAAGAACTAAATGCTGCTATGGGTTTCTCCTGTTTAGTTCCTTTCACCACTAACCATGAAGCTCAGAACCCTGTCTTTTTCCCAGTTTCCATGTCTGAGGTGCTGCCAATCTTAGATTTGGGAGACACTCTAAACCTGGTTGATTGTACTTTTCCTTTTTTCATACAGTTGATTTCTTTTTACGAAAAAAAAAAAGTTGTTTTTATTCTGTCCCTCCCTTATCCGTCCAACCATATTTTCCAACTACGGGGCAAGGGTCACGAAGTCACTGTCTTGATCCCTGCCAGGTTTTGTACGAGGTACACGTGAAACACAACCCTATCCCTGCTGATCATGCCCACTCAGTGGACTGAGAGCCCAGCACTACAGGGGTTACCTTAACCAGCCTTGGAAATGTCCTGTCTTGACCCAGCCCCTGACAAGGTAGCTGATTTAATAGCCCAGCACTACAGGGGTTACCTTGGCCAGCCATAGAAACAGCCTGTCTTGACCCAGCTCCTTGCAGGGTAGCTGACTGATAGCCCAGCACTACAGGGGTTACCTTGGCCAGCCATAGAAACAGCCTGTCTTGACCCAGCCCCTCACAGGGCAGCTGATTAACAGCCCCGCTCTACAGGGGTTACCTTGGCCAGCCAGGGAAACAGCCTGTCTTGATCCAGCCCCTTGCACGATAGCTGACTGATAGCCCCGCACTACAGGGGTTACCTTGGCCAGCCAGGGAAACAGCCTGTCTTGATCCAGCCCCTTGCACGATAGCTGACTGATAGCCCCGCACTACAGCGGTTACCTTGGCCAGCCAGGGAAACAGCCTGTCTTGATCCAGCCCCTTGCACGATAGCTGACTGATAGCCCCGCACTACAGGGGGTTACCTTGGCCAGCCAGGGAAACAGCCTGTCTTGATCCAGCCCCTTGCACGATAGCTGATTAACAGCCCCGCACTACAGGGGTTACCTTGGCCAGCAAGGGAAACTGCCTGTCTTGACCCAGCTCCATGCAGGGCAGCCGACTGATACACCTGGGCCAGTGTGCATCTCCTGTCTGTAAGATGTCTGAACCAAACAGTTATGCTGAGGACACCTGCCCTCTCAATCACCAGGATCT
>JADBJO010028252.1:0-20349 GCA_016801955.1 Conus betulinus
CCTTCCTCTGCGATAGGCTCGGTATAATTTCTAGTTTCATTTCGTCATTACCGCTTGTCCAAGTGCTCCAGGAAGGGAAGCTACGTTGGACTGTAGCCTGAAGTAAAGATAGTGGCCAACTTGACAGCATAGTAGACCAGGCTGTATATGCCGTAATTTAGTTCATCTACATGTGCACACTGGTTTGAACAGTTCATTTCATTTCCAGTTCACATCTTGATTAGATATATGTTCCTGGGCTGAAACTTGAACTGCTTTGTCTCTTATAGCATTTAGTGAATTTTTTTTCCCCATTAGTCCAGCCAGCCCACTTTCAAGATTTTTTTCAATGAAACCCTGGCCTTGCAGCAGCTTTATAGCTGGTGGCCTTAGCTGAGTGTGCTGAATATTTGTGGTGTCCAGTACCAGTGCGCACAGCATCTCTATCACTCCTCCTCGCGGGAAAGTCTGCTTACCCAGAGCATGGGAGGGTTTGTATGAATGAGGAACAACTTCTGTCGGTTGTTGTCCCTGAGATCTTTAGTTGTCTCTATAAAGTCTTTCAAGTGTTTCAATGGGCAAATATTCTCTGTTAATAGTATCTCAGCTGGTTCTATATGCACAACTGCCTTTGGTGTTTTCAATAACCTAAAAGAAACATTCACACACCCTACCATCATACATCTTCACATCATTTGTCTTTAAAGAGTGTAAGGCATGGCCTCGCTGTCGCAGTGCTTAAGTTTATAAATACAATTTTTCAAAGTCAGTACTTTCCCAAGTTTAATTCATCTACTAGGATAAACAATCGAGGTACTGAAGCACTGCATTTACATCCCAAGTAAGTATTTCCCAGGTGACTGGAACATTTAAAAAAAAAAAAAAAAAAAAAAAAAAATTCTTACATTTTCCATGAAATGATCCAAGGGGAATACTCTCTGTAACTAGTCTTGGGGATGTGGTAGCGAGTTTTGTAGACCTTACTTTCAGTGCTCTATCGTGAACTTGGTGACCCCAGCAGCTTATGAAACAAAGAAGTGACGACACCGGGCTTTGCCGCTAAGCGCGTACAAAAAAAGAAAAAAAAAAAAATGTCGGTCAGACAAGGGGGTGGTAGCGATTTCTCGCTCAATGAAGCGCTTGCAATCATATTACAAAGTGGATCTGGTGATGAGGGAGTGATAGAGAGACAGAAAACTATGAAAGAGAAGAGGAAAGTGAATTGTTTGAAGATGCAGCCATCCCTTCATCTTCTGATTTGGTGTTGTAAAAGAACGAATAGAATGTAAACAAGATTTTTATTTTTACTTGTCAGACATGTTTTTCAACGTACAGTCGAGTCTACACATTGAAAGTAAATGATTCAAAATTACTATGCTCGATTAGTTGAGCGTTTGTTCTTTCCTATGACACTAAACAACACTGTCAGTTATAATGGAATCAAGCGCATCGCGCAAGGCTAGATAGTATTTTAATTCTGCTAACAGGGATAAACAATCGAGGTACCTAAGCACTGTATTTACCTCCCAAGTGTCCCATATCTGGGGTGGGTACATCTCGATAGATCCCCATCTCGGTAGATCCCCGTCTCGATAGATCCCCCACCACACGTGACGAATTTCCATCTTGATAGAACCCCGTCTCGGTAGATCCCCATCTCGGTAGATCCCCGTCTCGATAGATCCCCCACTACATGTGGACGAATTTCCGTCTCGATAGATCCCCGTCTCGGTAGATCCCCATCTAGGTAGATCCCCATCTCAATAGATTCACATCTCGGTAGATCCAAAAACAGTAACGTGGATCCATCGAGACAGGAATCAATCGAGACAGGGATCCATCGAGATAAAGGATCTATTGAGACATGGATCTATCGAGACGAGGATCTATCGAGACCGGGATCCATCGAGATGGGGACCTATCGAGACAGGGCGGAAGGGGGTGGGGAGGGGGGTAAAGAAGGCCTGCTTTCAAATACGCCTTGTACGATTTCGCAAATGACAGGATGAGTGACTACCTACTGAATATCCATTAAACAATGGCAGATATACGGACAGAGCACAACACGCAGCAAGGTCACAGCACTGTAGCTTGCACCATGACTAAACAGATCGGCGTGGGAGATTGCTGCCTGCTTCATATGTGGCGCATCATGTGGGATTCTCTTTTTCACAGTGATTTTTTTCCCACTTGGCAATGGGGATGTTGTGCAGTTGTTCATGGTCTCGGTCCCCTAATCTAACTCACATTTGTACTGCTACAGCCACAAAACCAAAAAAAAGGATACACTTTGAATGTAGGTGCTGCAACAGTTGTTCACTTTCTCGGTCCCCTAACCTATCTCACATTGGTTACTGCTACAGACACAAAACTGAAAAAAAAGATGCAAAACGTGTTTTTTATCTCGGACACTTCTGTTCAGGCTCTGCTCGCTGTAAATGGATTTTCATGCAACGCTGTTGTGAGACACTGGATGTACTACGGCTGTTTTGTGAGTCACTGGGTTTACTGTGGATGTTGTGAGACACTGGGTGTACTAAGGCTGTTGTGAGACACTGGTAGTACTACGGCTGTTGTGAGACACTGGTAGTACTACGGCTGTTGTGAGACACTGGTAGTACTATGGCTGTTGTGAGACACAGGTGTACTACGGGCTGTTGTCAGACACAGGGTGTACTATGGCTGGTGTCCACAAAGATTTAGACAGAGATGGCCAGGATACCAGCGGGATCCAGAACTGTCACTCTTCGAATTCTGCTCTTTTTCCTTTTGTACCACGACACTGAATCATCCTCAATCCAATTGTCTGGTTGAGTAATTTAATGGTACTCTCAAAACCATGGTGAAGAAAGTGGTATGGAACGACCATCTGATTGGGACAAGTACCCTACCCGCACTACACTTTGCCTATTGGGAATGTCATCAGAAGTATCAGATTTTTTCCCTTTTAAGTTTACATTATTTGCACGTTCCCCTAGAGGTCATATAAGCCTCTTGGCTAAAGCTTGGTCTGGATCTGAGGTAACAAAAGAAGAAAAACATGTCTTTGATTATGTTTTCCTCTTTGCAAAATCGGATTCGAGATACTTGTCGTATTGCTCAGGAAAAAACCCCAAAAAAACAAAAACAAAAAAAAAACCGCCTCTAACGGCGCCACCATTCATAAGCATTATGCAGACTGTTGTGCAAAAATACGTTTCGCTCTCTGTAGGCGATCGTGTTTTATTACTTCGCACATATAACAGAAAATGAACTGCACGTCACGTGGAAAGATCCATACCCTGTCGTTGAAAAAAAAAATGTTCCAATGTCAACTACAGAATTGATTATGGCCAGCACTGCAAAAAGTTTTTCACACCAACATGTTAAAAGTGTTCCATGAACGTTCTAATATCGCAGTCAACGAAACAAATGTTTCAAGCTGATTCTGTTCCTGATTTTTATGTATCGGCTGTGAGTTTTGATATAGCTGATGTTTTGCCAGTGAATTGTGTTATATTTTCCATGATAATGTGTTGCATCCAGTATGGTTTACATCCCCATGATGATGTGTTGCATCCAGTGTGGCTTACAGCCCCATGATGATGTGTTGCCTCAAGTATGGTTTACATCCCCATGATAATGTGTTGCATCCAGTGCGGTTTACAGCCCCATGATAATGTGTTGCATCCAGTGTGGTTTACAGCCCCATGATAATGTGTTGCCTCCAGTATGGTTTTTACAGCCCCATGATAATGTGTTGCATCCAGTATGGAAGCTGTGCTGCTACAGCCCCATGATAATGTATTGCATCCAGTGTTGTTTACAGCCCCATGATAATGTGTTGCCTCCAGTGTGGTTTACAGCCCCATGATGATGTGTTGCCTCAAGTATGGGTTTACATCCCCATGATAATGTGTTGCATCCAGTATGGTTTACGGCCCCATGATAATGTGTTGCATCCAGTGTGGTTTTACAGCCCCATGATAATGTGTTGCCTCCAGTATGGTTTTACAAGCAAAATCTTGGCTACATCCAAGAAAAGTACTCCACCACTGAGAGAGAATGCTAGGCGGTTTGTCCCAGCATTGTCCAAGTTTGAAGGATTTATGTCAGGGCGATCTTTCGCCCTTCACGCAGATCACAGGCCTCTGACATTTTAAAAGGCGTCTCTCAAAAAAAAAAAAAAAAAAAAAAAAAAAACACAAAACAAAACAAAACAAAAAAACCAACATTAACAAAACACAAAACACAACAACAGCAACACCAACAGTTTAGTTGCACTGGTATCTGGCCTTCCAGCAGTCATCATTCGTGGTTGAGCCAAATTCTGATTCTACCAACTTTGGCCGATCTTTTATCTATAGAGATGATGAAAGAAGGAGGAAGCTAAAAAGTAGGAATGAGAACACAAAAGTTAGAAAAAGGAATGACTTGGTCTGCATAGTGTGTGTCTGCATGAAATGGGATGAACAGGACACAGCACTCCTTCGGAACAGTACACGGTTTTCCGAATGTCCTTACATTGTTGAGCAAGAAGCGTTTATGAACATTTCTGTGAATTAAGATATGAAAATACTTGCTGAAATTTGTTTGCAAGACCTGTTACTGTCACGTCATCTCCCATCTTCCCGCCTCGGCTCACTCTGACGCACTGCACTGTACAACTCACGAGATACAGTTTCAAAAAGATCAGATCTTAACGCGAGTTCTACTGACTTCATTGTGAAAAAAGGGAGAACGGAAAATACGCTGAAAGAATACAGAACTGGTGAGCGATATAGCAAAGCGGAAGACATATTTCATGCATTTTAATCAATGAACGAACGTAGTGCGAGGCTTTACAATTCCTTATTTATATTCAAAAAGTGCCAAATCATTTGAAGTAGAAAATGATAAAGTAAGTACAGTGACAGATAACGACAGACACTCAACTACTAAAACTAATTGTGTTTGAAATTATTTCTACAACAAGAGCTGAAATGAAACAGAAAAACAATATGTTTCTTGCTGAAGTTGTTTCCAGTGTATTAGAACTTTGACAGTGTGCATCTGTGTCAACAGGACGCAAGTATTTTCATGGCAATAAACACCTTCTTCTTCGTCTTCATCTTCTTCTTCTTCTTCTCATCCCTCCCTCCCCCCCCCCACCCTCCTCCTCCTCCTTCTTCTTATTGTTCCTCTTCTTCTTCTTTCTTCTTGTCCCCGCCAGACATAGATTTGTCTTGCAGTCCCCGCTCCAGTAGTGAGGAAGGAGCCAACACTATAGGGTCGACACAATGAGGCCACCCATCTACAAGGGCACTGCACAGCCAGTGTGTGTGTGTGTGTGTGTGTGTGTTTGTGTGTGTGTGTGTGTGTGTGTGTGCGAGTGCTAAATCCTGAGTTTTTTTAAAAGTTAATATACAAACAGTAAGAGTGGAAGTGTATGGGAATTACCGTCCCAGAAGACGTCTGATTCGACTGCTCATTGGACTGGGACTCCGTCCCCTGGAATCGCTTGTCCATCTGAAACAAAATCATCACATCGCCACTGACAAGTAACATCACCCTCAATTTTCCGAGCAATGCATGGTGCATAAATATGCGGTAAAGTGACAAACGCAGAGAGAGAGAGAGAAGAGATAGAGAGAGAGATGAGAGAGAGAGAGAGAGAGAGAGAGAGAGAGAGCGCACGCCGCGCGAGAGAGAATGGTTATTGATTGATCTTTTTTACGGGCTTGGGGGTCAGGGATGGATATTTCGAAAGCAAAAGCCTAGTCCCGTACAATCTGCCCTCGTTATGCATACATTTTTTCCACACATATCATTCACACTTACAATTCAACATGACAACACTGTAATGTAATTTACACAATGACAAGCAGACTATTCGTAAACGAATAATGAAACGGTGGGTAGTCAACATGAATGAAAGAAAGAAAAACAAGTGTGTGTGTGTGTGTGTGTGTGTGTGTGTGTGTGCCCTTTGTCCACGCTGCGTGGTCTTTTGGTCCTCATCTCAGACAACTTTGTCACTAAGAGAAAAGATGAAAAGTACTGGATCAAAGCCAATTTGAGAAGACAGTCCAACAGACATTGTGGGTGGCAGACAGTGAGGAAAGCAGACAGACAAAAAACAAAACAAACATAATACGGTGTACCATCTTACCACTATCAAAGGTTGCCAGGGGCAACAGAAGCAGGAGGATGAGCAGCATCATTTTCAGTGTTGACATCATGACTGTCCTTCACTCCTGAAACAGCCCACCCGAATGCAATAGCATCCAGTGCAATCAAAGGCAATGATTCAACATGACAACAGCACGTACTGCCTTCACGCTTAAATGACCCCTCCACTGACAGTCCTGGGACTGTTTCCCACTTAGTTGAGTAGAGGATGTATTTTGATCATCAAACAGTGGGATTCTGAACAGTGTCAGCGGAACTGTTTCACTGTATTTGGTGTGTGTTTGTTGTGTGTGTGTGTGTGTGTTGTGTGTGTGTGTGTGCGCGCGCTTTTGTTGTTGTTTGTTTGTTTGCTTGTTTTTTCTTTCTTTCCTTCTGTTTGACTACCCACCATTTTACTATTCGTTTTTTTTGCCAGCTGGGGCTGGGCCCCGCGGTAGGAATGCTGACGTTGGAATCATGTTTGGAGGAGAAGGAGGCAGGAAATGGAAATCTTTTTTTTCAAGTTTGAGATTTATTGTAACTTTTTTTTTGCTGAATTTGGAGTCTTTGTTGAACAAGAAGGCCCAAACATAAAGCATGTGAAAATCCTCCAGGACCTTTACTAACTACTTACCTGACCCTTGGTCAAGCTGTGGGCAATCAAGTGTGTATGCCCTTTCACATTTTTTTTTTCACTGGGTTGCACGTGTGCGCAGTGCAGGAGATGCATCTTCTTATAAAAAACAAATCTACAATGAAGAAGAAACTATTTGTGGGCTGAGAAATATAACTACCACAATAGATTTTTCCCCATGCCTTGCAATCTCATATGATAGATAGGCGGATTTTTGTGTTTCTTGTCTTGTTATCCAAACAGTTAAGACAAAAATATTTTCGTATTGTTTTCACATGGAAACAGTGACATAGCAATAGTGTTCAAGTCATTGCTACCAATTGCAGGAATTGCTGGGAGGTGTCACAGTGTTTCGACCAACCGCCTTAGGGCTCCCATTCCGGATTCATTTCTCTCTACGGTTTGATGCCCTCAGCCTAGCCCTTTGTTTCCCCTGTAAACCCCCACAAGGTGGTGAAGTTATTTGACCCACAGCTTGGAGTCTGGTTCGTGGGCACTAGGCGCGAATCCATACACCATGGGCCTACATGCCACACGTCTTATGCACAGACGTTCCTCGGAATCCGTCAGGGTCCCAGTTGACATGGTTGTCACCACAAGGGGCACTGCACAGGGCTTGCTGGTGGAGAGTTTTATAACACTGTCAGGGAAAGACTGACGTGTTTTGCTCCCATTTTTGCAGTGCTGCAAGCATCAGTGCTAGTTGGAGGCTGAAAGCGAGAGGTAACACACACACACACACACCACACACACACACACACACACCACACCACACACACTTTCGCTGATACACTGGGCGCATCACACCAACCATTGCAGTAGATAGCAACTCTTGCAAGCTGCGCTGGCACCATACTGTCTGGCTTGTCCTTTCTGCTGGATCCTGTCAGCCGAGAGGGAGATTCTGGGCCACACACACCTCGCCCATGCCAACTACTACCCACCTCAAGCTGGGCAGCCCCCAGGCCAATAATGTGCTTGGAGTTTTGGGTGGGAGACCAAAATGCAGACTGAAAACCCTGCATCACGCATGAAAAAAAAAGGAATTTAAACTACCAGCCTTGCACCTGGCAACCTGAAACGTCCAGAATGATGTGCCCCCTGGCCTTTCTGACACTCCAGCAAGTTGACGACGCCAAGGAAACAGTCATCATCAACCGTGAGCTAAAAAGTTCAATATGGACATTGCTATGCTGCAATAGACAAGACTTCCTTCCAACAGCACCCCTCAGGATAAGAACTACACATTCTTTTGGCGATGATTGAATCAGATAAGCAATAACTGTATGGGGGCACATTCGCAGTGCACAAACTCTCTCCTATCCTTCAGTTGAACCACCTTCCCAAGGCACATCGTGAATCCTCCCCCCCCCCCCCCTCTCTCTCTCTCTCCTCTCGGGGTCCAGGACGCGGCCTTACAAGATGGCGACGTGTTTTTGTCCACTGAGCTCAAAAATCAAAATTAATGAAATAGCGTTGTCACCGGTGAGGTTTGGAAAGCCAGCCTATGCCATCGTGTCTCCAACAGCACCGACAAGCCACAGGCAAGTTCCATTCAGTGCTAATTGACACACTTTGAAAGAAATCTTGTGTCAAACATCTCATCGGCATTGTGGTGTTGTGGCCAGGATGTGGTACCATTGGAAAAGTACTTTCTCACTTTTACTCTGACAGCACACCTGTTCGGTTGTCAAAGTGTCCAATTTTCAGCGAACTGAACCGGGATGTGGGCAAGGTTGTTTTGGGGATGTGGACGAGCCATCCTGGGTGATTTTTGTGTCCACTGCCATCCTTGTCTGTGGAGATGTCAATCCTAATCCACAGCCCTCCCTCCCCCCCAAAGAAAACAGATAACGACGTAACTTCAGGTGAGACTCTGGCCTGGGAATATTCTGGCACCCCGCCTATTGATGGTGATGTACACAATAGCTCCATGCAAGGCCTGCATCCAATGTGTCAAAGATAGTGCCAGGGGAAGCATTGAAAGGTGCTATGAAAGAATTACAATATCAGGCAAGTGGCACGACATGAAGCCCTGAAGTCCTACCAAGAGACACAGACCACGAGGTTGGAGAGCAGAGTGAAACAATTAGGGGACAGTCTGTCTGACCAGCTAGGAAGGATTGAAGAAAGGCAGAGTAAGATAGAGGAGGAGCTGGAATGCGTTACAATATGGTATGAGAGATTACAGGAAGAGAATGCAACTCTGTGGAAAGAGATCGACAGGTGGAAAAGTAAATGTGACTACTTGGAAAACCAAAGTAGGCGAAACAACTTACTGTTCTTTGGGATTGGAGAAAGCAAGGCCAACGAAAACTGGGAGGAGTGTTGAACAGAAAGTGAACACAGTAATCAAAGAAGGAAATGTGTCTTCAGGAGGAGATTGCCATTGAGAGAGCTGATAGACTGGGGAAAGGCGAAGGCGTGGTCGTCAAGTTCTTGTCTCACAAGTCAAAGGCTGATTCTCAAGAATGCCAAGAAATTGAAAACTTCAGAAAAGCATCAAATATATATACATATGTATAGGGAAGACTTTCTCTGAGACAGTGCGGAAGAAAAGGCAGGGACTGAGGAGGAAAACCATGAACTCTATGACAGCAGGCAGAAAACAAGGATGAAGTTTGACAAACTGTTTACAGAAGAAGGCGTCTATACTTATGACACTGACAAAGAAGAACTAGTGAGACTGAGTGGTCGGTGAAGGGTAACAACAGAGGAAAACCTGAAGAAATGGAAGAAGAAAGAAGAGCCGGCAGTGGTGAGACGAGACAAGATATAGAAGAGGACACTGAAGCAGTGCTCAATCATTAAAATTCCTCTGATCTCTACATCTTTCCAAAGATGGCTTCCCTCTTCTTTCAAATCACGATGAGGCAACGCAAGTCGACCATACATTCTGCCAACGTCGGAGTACCCGAGTGCAAATTAAACCAGAGACAATCCGCTTCAGAGAAAATCCAGGTCAGGGTGCACGTGAAAAAAATCAGGGACAAGGCGACAGTTCAACACTACGGCTGCCCACCTTCCTCCTTCAAGTCCCGTGATGACAAGACAGCGCGCGAGCTCGGCTTCTCACAGCAGAGGGGTGGCAGGCCAAAAAGAAAGCGCACATACGACTCTACACCACTTGGATGAAACATGAGAAATTGAAACAAGCAAGAGGGGCTATGGTTGGTCGGGTGGGTGGTTCATCAAGCAGGGGTGGAGGTGTGGCTGGTGACGGGGGTGTAGGGTGGGGTGGCAGTCTGGGTAGGAGAACTAGCGAGGGAAATGAACGGAGAGAAAGTGATGGGGGTGGAGGAGGGGGTGGTACTGGGCGTAGGGGTGGAGGTGGAAGGGTTTCAGGGAAGAGGTGGTAATAATGCCAAGAGTTGACGGGGTGGCCGAGGCCTGACCAGTGTTAATATCGCACATGGAACTGTGAAGGTTTGGATGATAAACTAGACATTCCTGATGTCGTGTCGATGTTATTAGATTTCGATATATTTTGTTTAAATGAAACGTTTGTTTATTTAGACAGTATTTCGTACACCTCTTTCAGTGAGTACGGTGTTTTTGTCTCCAAAGCTGTGAAGTTATCACAACAAGGGCAGTTCTCAGGGGAGTAATGATGTGTGTAAGGAAAGTCTGGTAGGGTTTACAGAGAGGATCAATACGTGCTTGAATAATGTTATCATTTTGAAAATGGATCGTGAATTATTTGGAACTGAAAAACCAGTGTTTCTTAACAGTATTATATACACCCTTATGACATATTTACTGGAGACTATCACAACATGGTTTTGGTGTTGAAATCATTGAACAGTGCTTAATTTGATCTCCAAGAACGTTTTGAGGATTTCTATGTCATAGTGTATGGAGATATGAATGCGAGAACTGTGTGCAAGAATGCTTTGTTAAAGGATGTGTTGTCGGAAAATAAGGAGTGGGACTCGTTGTATGAAAGTGATGAGGATTATGTGTTCTGTAGGAAGTCTGAAGATATGGTAGTAACAAATTTTGGAAAAAGAGTTGATTAATTTCTGTTCAACGTTTGATTGTGTTGTCATGAATGGTCTAATTCAGTTTGGTTTTCGATGATTCCCTGACTTTTGTTTCCAGTTCAGGGGGCAGCACCACTGACTATTTTATAGCATCTGGTGATCTCTGTCTGCAGGGTTCTATTACGTCACTGCGTGTCTTGTCCTCTGTGGACTCCGCACATTTCCCTGTTTGTATTACACTGAACGTGGATGTTGATTTTCGATCATCTTAGAAGAAAAGAAATGAAATGGATTGAAAAACGCATTTGGAATACAAGCTTAGAACCACATTTTTGTAGAGGCTTTTAAACAGCGAGGAGTTTTAATAGATTGTGTTCCAGGCGTTGATGCTAATTTGTACAGATATAAATCAACTGTAAACTTGTTTCCTAATGCTTTGGTTAGTAGTAGTGATTGTATGAAGAAAACTATATGTGTTAGTAATGAGCCACGAATACCAGACTGGTACGACAGGGATTGCGCACAGTTAAAGAGCAAGTGAGGCAGTCGTTAACAATCTTTCGTAGTTGTAAAAAGTTTAAATCTGACAAACGTAAAGATTTTGTTCAGCTCGAAAATATTACAAGTCTTTTATTAAAAAGAAAGGGGCTGTTTTAAACGTGAAAAAACTAACAGACTGGCTTCTTTCGGTAAAGATAGTAAGGGGTTTTGGGAGAGAAGTAAGAAGTATGTGTTAGGCGAAAAAAGTCTCAAATTTGCCCTGATATATCAGATCAACAATGGTACCATCATTTTCAAAAGCCTGTTCAATGTGAAGAAGATCAAAGTACATGACTATAGCACCGAAAATGTTAATACTGATTGTAATGAATTGAACTTACCTATAAATGAGAGTGAAGTACTTCAAGCTATTTTTTAATTCTTTAAAAGAAAGGAAAAGCGTGTGGAATTGATGAAATCACTGCAGAAATGTTGAAATTAAGTAGCAACTTCTCGGTCGTCTTCTTAACTAAAACTATTCAATGCACTATTTGACAGAGGTTCGTATCCAGAGAACAATGGAACTAAAGCAAATCATAGTTCCAATTTTCTAAAAAAAAGTGACAAAACAGTAACTGACAATTACAGAAAAAAACTGACAGAATCTCAAGCTGGGTTTTAGAAAGGGTTACTCACAGTCGACCCTATTTTTACTTTAAATGCTATTATAGAAAGTGTTTTTCAAAAGAGGTGGCAAACTCTATGCATGTTTTGTAGACCTAAGAAAAGCATTTGATTCAGTTCCAACATGAACCACTATTTGAAATTTTGCGTACAACTGGCATACATGGCAAATTTATGACAGCAGTCACAGCGATTTATGAGTCAATTGTTTCATGTGTGAGAATTGGAGATCGTCTTACGGAGATTTTTTAGCCGTTGTCCGGTAGGATTGAGACAGGGTGTATACTTAGTCCAGAACTTTTTTTCTATTTTTATAAATGTAATTGCTGCATATGTAGATGGCAGCAGTATGCATGGCATTCAGTTTGTTACCTGCTTTGGTTGAAAACTATTCCTTCTGTTGTGTTTGCCGATGATATTGTTTCTTTTAATATCCGATACTGCCAGGGGTCTTCAAAACCAAATTAATTTAATAAATGAAGTTTGCAAAAAACGATTTTTTTTAAATATACATAAAGATAAGACCAAAGTGATGTTTTTTTTTTTCGAAAAGGCGGGTTTTTAGGTAAAATGATAAATGGGACTTAAGTGGATCTATCCTGGAAGTGGTAAACGAGTATAATTACTTGGGTTTTTGTTTTTACAAACGAAAATGAGTATTTGTAAAGGTTGTTGATGCCTTGGCGTCAAAGGGTAGATGAGCATGTTGAATTGTGTAAAACGTATTAGCAGTCTCCATAATATATCTAAATCCTGCTTCTTTTAAATTTTTGACACACAAGTTCAACCTGTCATTACGTATGCTGCAGAATTGTGGGGCTAAACAGATTGGAAAACATTGAAAAAAATCATACATTTGCATGCAAACGTTTTTTTGAAGTACCATTAAAATTACCAAACAAAATTGTGTATGGTGAACTGGGTAGATATCCACTATATATTAACAGTTCTGTGAGATGCATAAAATACGGCTAAAGATTTTGAAGATGGATGAGTCAAGGCTACCACGATTAGCATATATTATGTTAAAAAACTTGGATGAAAAAGGTAAAGCATGTTGGGCAAGTTCGATTAAAAATACCTTGTTTCGTTTAGGATTTGGATATGCCTGGGTTTAACCAAGGTGTTGGATGTGAAATTTCTTTTGTATCATTGTTCAGCAACGTTTGAAAGATAATTATCTACAGGAATGGGATAGCTCAGTAATGAACAATGACATATATTGCACGTACCGGCTATTTAAAAATGTGTTTGAAAGCGCGACAATATTTTCAATATCTTGATATCAGAATGCTTTCGTGATGGTTTTGTTAAACTAAGAACCGGGGTACTTCCAATAAACGGTTCCTCTTTTAGGGACTTTTAGTGAAACGCTAAACTTCTGTGTCCTTTCTGTAAGGTAATAGAAAATGAAAACCATTTTATTCATGTTTGCCCTCTATACGATGATATTAGAAAGAAGTATTTGTCTGGAATTGATCAGCACTATACTAGTATTCTGATGAACAAATCCATGAAATTGACTCGAAATCTAGCTTTCATTCATCTCTTTCTGCAACTAGAACAAAGAGGACTGTTGGTCGGATGTTGAAGGATGATTACACGGTGATTAAAAGTTTAGATGAAAGGAAGTAAAGTTGTATTAATAGTACTGTTGCTATTACGTTCATACCAATTGTGCTGACGACAGCTCCGGGCCCTGCAGCCCTGGAGAGCTGCTTTGGCGTGGGCAAGCTCAACGAAAATAGACAGTGGCCTACTAGAGCTTTTGCTTCTTTGACGACATCTAGAGTGCAGGATGGCCCCCAGATCCCGTCACTGGCATCAGCTGGCACTCTGTGATCAGCCAAAAACTCTTGTTCAGCCACGTGTTTTGATACCCACAGCTGCCACAGTGCTGACATGCGACACTGAACACTCCTGCGTACTGGCTTCAGTCTTAAGCAAAATTGCCGCTCCAAACAGAAGGGGAAACAGCCATGACTTCGGTGCCCTAACCTGCGCGAAATTTTGCCAGAGCCATGGTCAAGGCCATAGAGGACAGCCCGACCAACAGCACTTGAATCACGGTGGAATAACATCCGCGATACTCACCTACCAAGATGCCTGATTCCCCTATGCGAAGAGCGAGAAGAATAAAAGACTGGTTTGAAGCAGAAATCATGGAAATGGAGTCTTTCATTGCTGCTAAGTGAACCGCGCTCCCCAATTAAGAGAGAGCCCCTCAACGAAGAGCTAACCCGCCTCCCTACAGCCCACAGCAAACACCAAGTGAACCGCCGTAAATGAGCCAAAAAACATGCTGGCCCGAATCTGTGCCAGGGCATCGAAATCTCCACCGACTGCGTAACACCACGCCATGTGCGAAGGCATGAGAAAGCGTTGCGACCTAGCGTTATCAAGATCCATTCACTGAAATCTGAGTTGGGGGAGATCCATCAACGACCCCAGCCAAACAGATGGACGAATGAGTCAGAAGAACTACCATGAGTGGCCTCCAGGGAGAACTCAGGTCATCCACACAGCCTTTGAGAACGCCTCCTACCTGCCCTGTCATGGAGGTTGCTCGACGCTCCAACCCCACCATTGAAACTCAGCAAAGCCATCGACTTGCTAGCGACGGTAGAGAGGGATTTGGCACAAGTCATCAAAACGGCAAGGAGAGTTCTCTCCTCAGTCATCTCTATGAGCTTCTGCTGCAGTGTTGGGGAGGAAGCGACCGTACCCCAGGATATGCGCGATGCAAACATCATCACACTGTACAAGAAACAGGGGGACCGCAGCAATCGCAGTAACCATGGCGGAATATCCCTCTTCAGCATTGTTGGCAAAGCTTTCGCCCGCGTCGCCCTTAACAGGCTGCAGCTACTCGCTGAACGAGTGTACCCAGAAGCACAGTGCGGCTTCAGAGCTGCGAGGTCGACGATCGACAGGATTTATTCCTAAGGCCTTGGCTTGGTCAGTAGGTTAGGTCTCTTCACCGCCTGCACCGGATTGGATGTTCCCCCAAGTTCCTGAAAGATGATCACGTCATTCCATGACAACATGAACGGCACTGTCCATGCAATGATTCATCTTCGGACCCCTCCCCAATCAGAGCTGGGTCAAACAGGCTGCTTGCTTGCTCCGACACTCTTCAGATTTGTTATCTCCCTACTGCTTCGCTACGCCCGCTCAAAAGTTTGAAGACGACATTTTTCCTCCACGGTAGGAGTGATGGAAGCCTCTTTAAGCCTGGTAACGCCCTTCGAACAGAGACGGAGGTGAGAAAACTCCTCATCAGGGAGATGCTCTTCGCAGACGAAGACGCCCTCACTGCCCACACCGAGGAAGCGTTACAACAGCTCTCAGCTGTTTCGTTCATGCCTTCCACCGAGATTGGCCTCACCATCAGTTTGAAGAAAAACATACATCATAGGTCGAGACGTCAGCCCTCAGCCTCTCCCGCATCTCCCATGAAGCGACAACACCCTTGAGTGGTCAACAACGTTACTTATTTCTCTCTCCACCATCTCCCCAAACTCTCTCTGGACGCCGAGCTGAACGTGTGGATCAGCAAAGCAATGACTGTAATGCCTGTCTAGCGGAAGAAAGTCTGGGACACACCATGTTAACGTCAAACACCAGAAAGAAAGTGTACCAATCCTGCATAATGAGCATTCTTCTCTACGGAAGCGGTGCATGGATCCTGTGCTATCGACAAGAAGGCAGACTGAACGCCTTCCCCCTGCACTGCCTCAGCAGACTCCCAGGCATCATTTGGCAGGACCGTATCACCAACAAGGACATCCTGGCCCAGGCTGGGATGCCTAGCTGTTCGCCATGCTCACCCAGAGGCGTCTGCGCTGGCTTTGGCCACGTCGCCTTATGGACGACAGTCACATCCCAAAGGACATGCCGCACTGCGAGCGGGCTACAGGTTCTAGACCCCAGGATGACCCGCCCTAAGCTGACCGGACCAGCCGGTGGGTCCATCAAGCCGGTGGGAGAGAGGCCCAGTGGGAAGAACAGAGGCACCCGCAGACGGCAAAGAATTGCGTCGGCACCCACAGACGCTCATGACCCAAGACTTCACCTGCAGCAACTGCAACAGAGTCTGCCGCTCAAGGATCAGGCTCCTCAGCCACAGCAGGCGCTACAACTCCAAACCTAACCGATCCACGGCGCGACACCATTGTCTCGCGAGACAGACGGATGGCATCTACAGTTTGCAATAACCTTTGTAGCGTTTCGTTGAAAATAACAAAAGCAAAAAGTCGATGAATCTTCGTTTGGAGTGGCATACCCTTGTGTGTTTGATTGGAGAATAAACTATCCAAAACATTTTCCCCACTTTGTTTGGGTGTGATTTTTGTTGCTTGTATCTTAAAAGAGATAACTGCCACAATATCAGGGAGATATACTGGATCGTGTGTCGATACAAACTGATTTTTATTTGAAAAAAAAAAAAAAAAAAAACGGCCATGCCATGCCGAAATGGGACATCCGCCGGATATACCGCAAACAACATGTCCCTACAGCCCTTGCAGAATCGTAACGAAAAACTTGAACACATGAAATGATAAAACTACATTTTCGTCAACGTTTTTGTCCTGAAACCACATTCACTTGCTCTTTAGTGAAGTCTGAGTCGAATCCAAAAGAATACTTGGTCAGATGTGGTTCGTCATGTCCTGGAGACATGCCCTTTTAACATCTCACTACTGCTTTCTATTTTACCGGGTCCGATCCAACGTTTTCGTATTTTTCAAACGAGGTGTGTCATTGACACAGTAAATCCACTGATTTAGCGGTTTGGTCAGCATATTTTTCAAAAACAGAACAAATTTACCGTGCACTGGGCTCATGTCCGATCGACATCACCGACCTTTTGGGCATAAAAATATACCGCACTGCTTGTTTCAGCCATCTGCAATTTGCAATCCGTTCGCCGGGTCACGTGTTTTCAACGGACACAAAACCAGGAGCAGACGATGTCAGAAAGGCGAAGAATCAGTAAACGTTTATTCATAGCCACCAATGTTTACCTCGACACAACTGACACTTAGAATCACACATGAGCAAAATATAATGAAAACCATTTCTGATTGGCCTCGTGGTGAACGCTAACTGCCTTCAAGATATGTGCGAAACACTGCTGACACCGAAAGTGCCAACCGTTACGTAGGCGGCTTCGTTTTCCCATCACTTCATTTGAATTTCCGTCAGTTCTGCTGTTACTACTGTCCCCACCGAGGAAATGCCAGAAATCACATCTGACACTTACGTTTTACGTGTAAGAAAGTAAAACCGATCACAAGCGATACAAATTAGATTTGGTTATTCTTATGCTTAATGACGTTGCGGACCGTGATAGAGGGGGCGTCTCAATGGTCAGTTACTTCAATATTGTAAACTCATGGTCGGTTGTGAATATTTTCCTAAAATTCTAGCATTGTGTTGTTCAAAATTTATCATTTCATGAAAGATGTTATATCATATAATGCATAAAGTTGAGTGAAAGTAAGAGTTTGATATAAGTTAACTGCTATTACTGTTAGAATGACAGATCAAGTCTAAAAACAGTTTTAATTTGAAATTAGATTCAAGGCGTTCTGTGTTTTATCATTATCATTAATCTTTGTTAATATCTCATTCAACTGAAACTCCTGGAGTAATATTTCAGTCCATCCATAGCCACTCCCACCCCACCACACACACAACACCCACACACACACACACACACACACACACACACACCACACACCACACACACACCATCATAATTTAATGTCCCGTCACACAAATTGGTGATTGAAGACATTTTGAAATGACCTTTTTTTTATTGAGATGTCATCATGAGAGAGAGAGAGAGAGAGAGAGGAGAGAGAGAGAGAGAGAGAGAGAGAGATCACCTAGTGTAATAAAAAAAAATGGAGAATCTGCAAAGGGGGATGGAAAGAGAATTAATGTTATAAGGATAAGGAAAAGAAGAAAGAAACAAAAGTGTAATAAAAGAAATGAAAGAATCCGCAAAGGGGGGTGGGAAAGAATTAAATGTTATAAGGAGAAAGCAGAAACGAAAGCCAAAAATATGGCCTAACTGGATGATTTTGTAGCGCTTAAAGATAAAACAAAAAATAATGATTTATTATGCTGAATGATATATTTGACTACATATATATACATTACACGATAAAGTTCCCGTGAGGCTGTCTTTTCCAATTTGCTTTGTAAACCTTTGTAACTTTTGTGTCAGTGTCAGTCAGACTGTAGCATTGTGCAAAGCTTTCTTGATTGTTTATGAACTGATCTGTTTAAAAATTCAGTATCAAGTTGTTCCAATGCGTCACTTATGGTTTTCCGCAAACATGTGGACTGCAGTGGCTCATATCACCAAAGCACCTTTATAAGGGATTTCTCCCTTCTATTTTTCATATTTGATCGACTTAAAATAAATAACTAAGTATGGTTTTGACCATCCTGTTTGCTTTTGAAACTGATCTTATTCATGTTTTTATTGCATTTATACTTACTGTTGTAAAAAAAAATTCCATCAACTATTCTTTTTATGTCCATACAGGAAAGTTTTACAACTGACCCGTGTCCATTGTTTTCAAGAATTAAATGAACAAAAGATACACTGACTACTGCTTGTGCATGCTTACTTTTTTCTTTGAAATGAGCAGGCTGACTTGTTTTATGTTCTTAGCAGCTGTCGTGGATGTTTACATAATACACCATAATGGTACAAACAGGAGCTGGTGTCAGACGTGATGACGGACATGAAAACTCTACCTCATTTTTCACTTACAACTGACAGAACTGCTGACTTTTAACATCATCTTAGGTAATATCATCCAGTGTCCAGAAAGCCCCAGTTTCACACCCTTGGTCTGGCATTACTGCAACCGTTACAGACATTTTCATGTCCCGCAACACAACTGATTTATCACTGGGTGATCTGATTTTTTTCATGTCATCAGAAAAGAATAATACAAGTTATCTTTTTCATTCTATTTTCATGCATGTGAAGATGTAACTTTCAAGAATTACAGAAATTTTTACCTGCGGCTCCCATCCCCCTCTCTCCTCGCAGTCCTCCTTCCTCTCCCTCTTTTCTCCTCTCATCTCACTTCCCTCTCAACTTCTCATCTCTCTCTGGCTTGCGGGTTGTGTGTGGTGTGTGTGGTGTGTGTGTGTGTGTGTATGGGGGTGGGGTGGGGGAGTGGGTTAAACTCTTTGCCCCAGCCAGATGTGGGGTGCAACCGTTTCATGTTTGCTCCCTTTGTGGTGCATGTGAGAGCGTGCCTGTGTGCTGTGTGTGTGTGTGTGTGTGTGTGGTGTGTGGTGTGTGTGTGTGTGTGTGTGGTGTGCGTGCGTACGTGCGTGCGTGCGTGCGCGCGTGCGCGCGCGCGCGAACGTGAAACGCGACCACTCGTTCCAATTCTTAGAAGTAATAAGGGTTTTTTGTGTAAGAAGGGGCTCGGGTGTGAAAGAGGTTTTCTGGTTTTAAGTATTCAATAGTCAGCTATTACAACAATTATAAATTTATATGCTTGCTACGACTGGGATTTGACCCAAGCTCAGCATCAGCAATGATTTGATAGAACACTTTATAGAGTTTACACCTCCATTTTGATGAGGTACATGTTTTATTTCAGCTTCTGTCAAAACAAATTGATGACAGATACCTCCTCATCAAAGGGTTTAACTTTTACTCTACAGCAGGGGATTACAGTCATTGTTTCAAAACAAAACTGTTGACAGGTTTCTCAATCAAAATGTGTTGAACGTCTACTTTAGACTTGGTATTAGAGTCATGCACTCCCATTTACAGGTGACCTACTCACAGTTCCTCTGGCTCGCGTGTAAACCAATGATGATGATGATGATGATGACAGTAAGTATTGGGTAAGGGTGATATAGATAAATAAGTGAAAAATAAATAGGTATAATAATTGATAATAATGACATAGATACATAAGTGAATACATAGATATGTAGAAATGAATATCATCGATTCCAGTGGTAACAACCGATCTTTGAATTCCTATCAGCAAAATGGCAAAATACAATGGGCGCTGGACAGGTCACCTAAAAAACAGAAAATGCAGTTACACAACGTTGTGCATCTACTTTACACCATTCTCTAGCCATTCCGTCGACTGTGTTGTAAAACTAAGCATCATCATGTGACCATAATCATTCTTGCCACAGGAAACACATGGCGTTTTTTTTCAGTTTTGTTGTTGTTGTTTTTGTTGTCCTTTTGGGGTGGTGGGAGTGTCCAATGTATGCAGCATTGAAAACCGCTTAAACCAGTCAAGGTTTGCCAGCAGGACAGCAAAACAATGCGTCAAATGAAACCAACAGCCATTATACAGCAACAGAAGCAACTAAATGCCAACACAAAGAAACCAAAAGCCCAGGGTGGATAAGTTAGTTGTTCAGTTCCCCTTGTTTTGAGGCTTGCCTGGC
>JADBJO010028253.1:17500-20347 GCA_016801955.1 Conus betulinus
AGAGGAGAGATACCCAGAGAGATAGACAGAGACAGAGAGACAAGAGAGAGAGCCAAACGAAACGAGACCTGAAGATGATAGCACTCCTTACGTTTATCTTTTTGGTTTGTTTGTTTATTTTTTTTTTTTTGTATAATAAAAAGTATGCCCCCCCTCCCCCCTCCCTCCCCCCGAAACCCCCAACCCCCAATAGCCCACAAGACGCACAATGTGGGGAAAACAGACAGGTTATCAGACATTGCGTGTCACTGGAAACCAAACAAACAAACACACAAACAAACAAAACAAAAACATGTTCACTAACTCATTGTCGTTATGGCTGCAGTGGGCCTGGTGTTAATCAAGACTCTCGTCTCTCCCTCTCCCCCCCCCCCCCCCCTACCCTCCCCCTCCCCCCATCCCTCCGTGGGCGTTTTCCCACCAAAAACACCCGTCCCCTCCATCTTTTACTTCTCCCCACCCTCTCCTTCTCTCATTCACCACCACCACCACCACCACCACCAATCACGATCAAACTTCTGGGACGGTCATCCATTCATTCATGTTCATGTAAACTGATCCCAGCCGACCGCGATTGGGGGGGGGGTGGGGGGTGGGCATTTCTCTCTCTCTCTCTCTGTCTGTGTGTGTTGTGTGTGGTGTGTGTGTTGTGTGTGTGTGTGTGTGTGTGTGTGTGTGTGGTTTGTGTGTGTGTGTGTGTGTGTGGTGTGTGTGTGTGTGTGTGTGTTGTGTGTGTGTGTGTGTTTGTGTGTGTGTGTGTGTGTGTGTGTGTGTGGTGTGTGTGTGTGTGTGTGTTGTGTGGTGTTGTGTGTGTGTGTGTGTGGTGTGTGGTGGTGTGTGTGTGTGTTGTGTGTGTGTGTGTGTGTGTGTGTGTGTGTACGTGCGTGAGTGCGTGCGTGCGGGACGGTCATCCATTCAACTGATGCTGTAAAAATGACCCAAACGACCGTAATAGGGTTGTGGTGTGTGCGTGGTGTGTGTGTTGTGTGTGTGTGTGTGTGTGTGTGTGTGTGGTGTGTGTGTGCGTGTTGTGGTGCATGCGTGTGTGTGTGTGAGTGTGTGTGTGTGTGTGTTGTGGTGTGTGTGTGTGTGTGTGTGTGTGTGTGTGTGTGTGTGTATGTGCGAGTGTATGTGTGTGTGAGTGTGTGTGTGTGTGTCGTGTTGTGCGTGCGTGCGTGTGTGGTGTGTGTGGTGTGTGTGTGCTTGCGTGCGTGCGTGTGTGTGTGTGTGTGTGTGTGGTGTGGTGTGTGTGTGTGTGTGTGTGTGTTATAAAAAGGGTTCTTTTCTCTTCATGAGGTTTGGGAGGTGAGTGAGCGAGTGCGTGAGAGAGAGAGGAGAGAGGAGATGAGAGAGAGAGAGGAGAGAGAGAGAGAGAGAGAACGAGAGAGAGAGAGAGAGGAGAAAGAGAGAAGAGAGAGAGTGAGAGAGAGTGTGAGTGCTGTCTTCTGTGTGAGGCGTGGTGTGTGTGTGTGTGTGTGTGGTCTGTGTCTGTCTGTCTGTCTGGTGTCTGTGTGATGTGACACTGAGTGAGAGTGAGTAAAGAGAGAGAGAGAGAGTGAGTGTGTGTGTGTGTGTGTGTGTGTGTGTGTGTGTGTGTGTGTGTGTGTGTGTGTGTGTGTGTGTGTGTGTGTGTGTGTGTGTGTGTGTGTGTGTGTTGGTGAGTAGTGTGTCGTGTGAGTGAGAGGAGTGAGAGAGAGAGTGGACTGAGAGAGAGGAAGAGGGAGAGAGAGAGAGAGAGAGTGTGAGTGTGTGTGTGTTGGTGTGTGTGTTTGTTGTGTGTGTGTGTGTGTGTGTGTGTGGTGTGTGCTGTCTGTCTGTCTGTGTTTTGTGTGGACTGAGTGAAAGAGAGAAAGAGAGAGAAGAGAGAGAGAGAGAGAGAGAGAGAGAGAGAGAGAGAGAGAGTGTGTGTGTGTGTGTGTTTGTGTGTATGTGTGTGTGTGTGTGGTGTGGTTGTGTGTGTGTGTGTGTGTTGTGTGTGTGTTGTGTGTGTGTGTGTGTGTGTGGTGTGGTGTGACTGTATGTGTATGTGTGAGTGAGTGAGAGGAGAGAGAGAGAGTGTGTGTTGTGCGTGTGCGTGACTGAGAGAGAGAGAGAGAGCCGAGAGAGAGGAGAGAGAGAGAGTGTGTGTGTGTGTGTTTGTGTTGTGTGTGTGTGTGTGTGTGTGTGTGTGTGTGTGCCCGTGTGTGCATGTGTGTGTGGTGTGTGGTGTGTGTGTGTGTGTGTGTGTTGTGTGTGTGTGTGTGTGTGTGTGTGTGTGTGCATGCAGTGTTGCGTGTATGTGTTGGGCCGCCGCAACAAGGGTTGCCACGTCGTCAACATCAAGTCGGACCCGTGTAGGAGTGGACTTTCAAACAACCCTGACAAACGACAAGCCCCTGTTGGTTTCAAACAACACTGACAACGACAAATCCCTGTTGGTTTCAAACAACACTGACAACGACAAATCCCTGTTGGTTTCAAACAACACTGACAACGACCAACCCCTGTTGGTTTCAAACAGAAACTGACAACGACAAACCCCTGTTGGTTTCAAACAGACACTGACAACGACCCAACCCCTGTTGGTTTCCAACCGACACTGACAACGGCAAGCCCCTGATGGTTTCAAACACACAACGACAACGACCAACGCCCCTGTTGGGTTTCAACACACACCGACAAAGACAACGACCAACCCCTGTTGGTTTTTCCAACAGACACTGACAACGGGAAGCCCCTGTTGGTTTCCAACAGACACTGACAACGGACCAACCCCTGTTGGTTTCCAACAGACACTGACAACGGCAAGCCCCTGTTGGTTTCCCAACAGACCCTGACAACGGCAAGCCCTGTTGGTTTCCAACAGAC
>JADBJO010028254.1:0-12724 GCA_016801955.1 Conus betulinus
GGTCGGCTTCTCAGTCGGGGGGGGGTCTCTGCTCGTTTGCGCTGTTCGGCGTCGCCGCCACGGCCGGGGCGGGGGCTGGGCCGGGTCGGGGGGGGGTGGGGGTCGGGGGGCACAACACACACAGAGCCGACAAAAACCACCCCCCCCACTCTGCCACGTGTCCCAGGGTAAAAGCAGCAGCGGCGACAAGGGGAGGGGCGGGCCAAGGAGGGTCGGGGTCCACGCGGCCTCACACCGAGAGCCCGGGGACGCGGGGGGCGGGCCGGCAGTCAGGGGGTGGGGGGGGCGGAGGGGGGGAGGGGAGGGCCACCTGTCGAAGTCTGCTTATTCACTGTTCATCCGGGCGGGGGGGCGGATTCTCCACCCAACCTCTACCAGCATTGGCGATGTTGTAGCTGGTGAAATCCTCCACGACAATCTTTTCAACTCACATCAACAACTCCTTTCCCCACCGGTGTGATTCCTTCTGTCCCTGAGAGCGATCGTCTTGTTCCATAACGTCAGAGACCATACTGCTCAAACTCGGCCACTCCCGCCCCCTCGCCGTAAAACTGACAATCGTGGAGGAAAATAATCACACACACACACACACACACATACACGACACACAACACCACACACCAGTTTAAAATATAGTCGCGCTTCACGCACGTTTCACAGCACACACACCCACACACAACCACACACACACACACACACACACACACACACCATATATATATATATATATATATATATATCTATATAAATTATATATATATATGTATGTGTATCTATATATATATAACCCTGATTACACCATCTAACCTTAAGTCCAATATAACGAATGTGAAAAAGTGTGGATATGTCACCTTAAGCTTGTTCGCACGCCTAACTTAACCTCAAAAAGGCAATAGTATGCTGCTCTTCCTTCTAGTCTCTCCTCTCAGTGACTCTCTCTCCTCGCTCTCATCTCTCTCCTCGTCTCCGTAGCTCTCCTCTCTCGCTCTCTCTCTCTCCTCTCCGCAAACTCAGTCGGCAGAAACAGCAATACTGGTGAAGTTTCTCTCTCCTCTCTCCTCACTCTCTCACGTCTCGCTCTCCTCGCTACTGCTCTCTCCTCGTCTCGACTCTCTCTCTCTCCCTCTCACTCTCTCCGTCTCTCCCTACTCTACTCACTCTCCTCGTAAATCCTCAGAGTCTCTCGCCTCTCTCTCTCTCACGCAAAATGCAGTAGACTCTATAGTTAGTAAACCTGTACGATAAAGTTTGGGTTGCATGTATGTGAGAGATCAGTGGATTTAGAAGTATAGTTGATCTCATCTCATGTGTTCGTTGTCTGATATCATCTATTATGATTAGGCGTGCTCTCCACAAAACCGCTGTGAAATGAAATGTAGTTGATTTAATCTCATTTCTTTGCTGTTAGGGGAGAAAATCTGGTGGTTATAGTTTTAGGACCCAGCTCTACTGAGTGGATAGAAGATAAATGAACGCTGCTAATTAAGGAGATTGGAGACGACCCGGATAGACAAAAACCAGCTTTCAGATTCCAACTTCAGTTTAAAAAAAAAAAAAAAAAAAAATCATAGCAAAAGGGAGTGTCACCTTTTAAGCTGTGGCGTGCATCAGTTTTCTCCTCATTCTTGCTTCCATCCGGGATCTCTACGAAGGGAGGAGAACACCACCGCCGCATTTTTTCCCCCTTGATTCCGTTTTCCTCCGACACACGTGATCCCGCCGGATAGCTCCCACAATAATTGCGATCGTTGACGACTTGTCTTCTCCGTGGAGTTTCCCTGCGTACAGTGTCTCTTGGTGGCGGAGGGCCGGTGTTTCAGTGAAGAGCAATGCTGCCCTGGGAAATGGGCAAACACACGTCACACGTCACCGTGCCACTGACTTTACTTACTTCACGGTGCCACTACTATTCCTCCTTGCTTGCAAGGGGAAGTGTGGCCGTCCAGAGAGATGACGGTGCACGGAGCAGGTCCCCATTCCCCGTGGGACTCCCCCCCCCCGTTGGGTAAGGTTTGGAAGCTGTTCTTTTTGAGAAAGAAGTACAGATTCAACTGAAACCAGACCGAGACGGAGAAGAGTTAGAGCGGAAAGAAACGAAGAGAGATGTCCATCTTCTGCATCGTTGAGCTGATCTCGGCGAGATACGAATGATCTTCTTCCTCCTGGAACTTTTCTGTCATGACTTCCTATCAGGACCTCAATACAGGCCAGGATTAACCCCCTTCAGGGACATATTTTAAAAGTTATTTTGTTTGTTAGAAATCCTTGCACCACTTCTCCTGCAAATAAAGTTTATTTGTCAGAAATCTTACCGCCCCTCTCGGCAAATGAAATCATTTGTCAGAAATTGATGACCCTTCTTCTGCTGCAAAAAAAAAAAAAAAAAAAAATTGGTTTGTCATTGAATCTAAACTAACTCTTCCTCCTGTAAAGTTATTTGTTTCCGTTTTTGTGTTTGTTTACTTTTGTTTACAGTTATTTGGTCGGTTAGAAATCTTACCCCTTCCGTTAAAAATTAAAGTTCCTCTTGTCGGTGTAGAAATTCTTAACCGTGCTATAAATAGAGTATTTTGTTTGTTCGAACTAATCTTACTCTATAGAAAGTTCTATTGTTTATATTCAGAATCCTAGAAATTCTTTGGATGTCCTGAAAAAAAGGAGAAAGTTACTTAATTGAGATCAGAGAAAGCTCTTGCTAACAAAGTTAGGAAAAGAATAAACAAACCCGACAATTGTTTTCTCATCATACAAGCCAAGTCCTTAGAAATAGAAACCAAAGCAAAAAGAAAGAGGAGAAGAAAAAAAAACTCCATTATCCTTTTGACTATACCTCTGAAAAAGGTTCCTATTTATCAGCAATCCGGCTATCAATCCTATGGTATCAACCAAAATCCATTTCTCATACAGCCACTCCTTAATCCTCCCGCCACCTTTGACTTTTCTCGTCAAGAAATCCGTAAATCTGGCACTGGGTCATAGAAACTGCAGAAACAAAACGTTTTGCATTTCAATTTCTTCATACTGAAATGCGTCACGCTATTCTACACGAACAGAGATTGGAACTCTTCGCACCTCTCTGATGAATAGCTACCAACACATGTTCAGCACTGAATTAACCAACAAAGAACACATAAACAAAAACAACAAATGAAAAGCAAAAGGAATAAGTCATACCTGATCGAGGAAGAAACAAAAGTCTATGAGGATGTCGTAGTTTCGCGATAAGATTTTGTCGAAAATCTCTTAAGTGTACGCTTACAAACTGGTGGACACCTCGAACAGATTATAACCAAACACTCACTGAACATTCGAAGTAATTACGCGCTGGGAGACCCATTTCAATGGTATTACGGGAGAACAGTGTACTGTCGAAATATAGACCAACCACTGTGGTATACTGTGGTTTAGTTGGTGGTTTGAGGAAACTTTTAAATGGTGTTTTTTCCAACAAAATCTGCTCTTGACGCACCAAAAGGAACAAAGCATAGCATACAGAGACAGAGAACAGCTCTTTCAAAGCAAGCGAATGCAGAAGGGTGGAAGCAGAAAAACGGCAAGTTGCTTCGGTTGGGATCTAACCACATTTGGAATTCAACGCCTAAATATCTTGCGCTGGAGGTGATGGATGAAGACACATGACTCGGGCGGGAATGCATCGTTTTTCGTTGGCCCCGAAGGTGTAGTATCTTGCCTGAAGAAGACTAAGAGGTCGAAAATGCGTCGTGCTCTTTTGTCTTGTGATTCGTTTGTCTCCGAACCTCAAAGAATTACGATAAATAAACGCTGTTTTATTTTTTTTGGCGGTACGCTATTACACTTACATTTTAGAATTTGTTTTAGATTTCCGTTGCTCCGGGCCAGCAGTCGCCTCGAAACGTTGTAATGTGGTAATTTAAAACGCAAGATGTCTATTTCACAGCGTTTATATAGTCTGTCGGATGGTCGAGCAGGTGTCGTAACCACACGTTTTCTTTTCTGGTCCAAATGACAGGGGGCAGCACTCTTTCGCTTCCTGGTGACAACCAAGCCGCCGAGGAATGGTGGCAGCTGTTTATAGCCCTGTGGTGCAAAAGGTCAAAATCGAAAGATGCTCGCTATTCACCGCTCCTTGTGTTTCGATTAGGCCACGAAGCAGATCGGCCTAACACTCCCCTCGCTAAACCCCACAAAAACACCCCCCCCCCCCCCCCTCCCCCCCCCCACACCCCAAACCCCCCCCCCCCCCGTTGGAATGCACAGGAGTTTACAGCCCTTGGCGTAAGGGTACCCTCTAACACACTCACTTGCGCCATTCAAATGTAACTTGAAATAGCTCCTGTAAATGAACAAGAAATCAGCTTTTGCTTATGCTAGTTTTTATTACTTACTCATCAGTGTGCCTGGTGGTAACTTGATCAGTCTTTTCTCATTCATTGTTTGGGGTACAGTAGTGGGTGACTTTTATGTACCAATATTTTCACTGCATCGGCGGTATGTCAACTGTTCTCCACAAAACCCCAAAAGGCCAAAATCAACTGCTCTGATGAATCATATCATACTACAATGCTTGGTAGTTTCTGACTGCACCTGGGACCACATGAGTGATGCAAAAAGTCACAGTTTCACACATTATCTCCCTTTCCCCCAAAATTCACGATTTCGCCAAAGACACCAAACGACCATTTTGACAGCCTTTCAAACTCCCAAATTGTTTGGTTTTGATGGGAGTTTATGTTCTTAATTGTCCAGAATGGTTTTGTTGCTTACAAGTTTAATATTGCTGGTATTCTCGTGTAACAAAATGTAGCATTAACAGTCTTTCAACAAAATACATATAGTTCAACACTACATACAGTATTCAAGGTGTCAGGAAAGCACGGTTCCTGGTCATTTTCAAAGGCATAATTTGTCTGTGTTCTCTCTTCATCAACAGTCAATGGAGCATCAGAAATTTCACTTTCAAGCTTCATCACAATCTTCAGAACTGGAGTCCATTGAATCGTCCAGGCTGTTTTGTAAGACCCCCCCCCCCCCCCCCTCCACTTCCTGATCCCCTTCTCCCTTCCCTTCCCTCCACCTTGACAAAGCGAATCGTGCTTCAAGCTGGGCTGAGAGTGAATAAGCAAGAGTATATTGCTGTATGATACTGTGTGTGAACGTCTGCGCAGCAGTTTTGCCGAACAAGAGATTCCTGGTTGGGCTGGTATATTTCACTGACTGGAGAAAAGCCTGAAAAACAAAGAAACAAACAAACAAAAAAAAACAACAACAAAACAGACTATTACCCAGTTATCTTCAATCCTATGACTGAGTACAGTACCAACCTAGAGTGCCTTAGGCAGGCAGAGTGTGCTACACAGGGAGTGGGACAAGAATACGCGATTATCACCTTTGATCTGGGAGCATGCATGAAGGCCTGTCCCCTTGTCTGGAGCCAGCCTCAGGAGGTACGAGAGAAACATTCTCTTTGGCATCTTTCACCTCATTTCCGCACGCCTCAAAATGATAGGCAAAAGAAGGAATGGAAGTCGTCTGTCTGACATTCTTGTGGAAGCAGAGATCATCAGCTCAGGTTCCTTGAAAGGCATCGAGACAGAGAAACATTATGATCGTGCTTTGCACTGCCACAAGACAATGCTTAATGTCTGGAACGTGTGATGTTGGCAAAGTACCTGAGCATGGCAGGAACTGACAGTGACTTTCCTGTCCTGTCTGAAGAAACCACAACCCTGCTTGCTGCAACAACAGTATCCTCAATGCATGACTCTGTCAGGCAGCTGCTTGAAGACAACAGTGTGGGACGACTTCTTCAGAGACTGTGAACAGTACAGAGAAGAGGTGAGACGAGGGAAGCATGGGAAAAAAACTCCCCAGTTCTGGCTGACGTACATGGATCATATCTGGCTTGTGCTGCCTCTCATGAATGCTGTGAAGATGAATGACTTTGAGCTGTATGCCCAGTGCCTACTGGTGATGCCTGACCTGTTCTTCAGCTTTGGAGGTCAGAACTATGCGAGGTATCTCACGTTCTTTGGGCTCTTCATTGCCGACATTGAAGTCTCACACCCAGGTGCTACAGAGCTGCTGAAGCGTGGGGCATTCAGTGTGGCAAGATCGTTCATCCCTGGGAATCGATGTGCTGTGGACACGACGACGGAAGAGACCTTCCTGCGCAATGCCAAGAGCAGGGGGTGGGCAGCTGCAGCTGGTGCCGGTCTCACAGGAATTGCATCAAACTATCCAGCCAGCCTACCAAAAGTGGGTGAGAACAACTCACGAGAGAACAAAAATACATGCAAGTGACATTTGACGCGGCAGAAATGTCAAAAGACAGTGATCTGCACACCCAGCACCGTGACCTTCGTCCAGCAGAAGTCACCAGCAGTGAAAAGAGCGTGGCAAGAGCAGCTGCAGCAGTAGAAAACTTCACTAACCCATTGGAGGTACATGAAAAGGAGAAGCTGATCATGCTGGCATCGGGTGCCACAGTTCCTGCTGATACTGAAAGGGATGTCCTACATGCAGAGACAGCAGGCAGAAGTCAGAAAGAAAACTTCATCACTGAGAGACTGGAAGTCAAAGAACATTTCTTTCAGCTAATCAGGCAGCTCAAGCTGAAAACTGTGGCAGACATGACGAGGAGGAAAGTCACACTGAAGTCAACTCAGAAACAAAGTGACTGAGCACAGGCACCAAGGAAAACAGACATGTCAAGGAAAGTCACACTGAAGTCACCTCAGAACAAAGTGACTGAGCACAGGCACCAAGGAAATGTTGTCTTCCAGCTCCTGGTCAAGTCTCAGACTGGTGATCTGAACATGGATCTCAAAGAGCTCATGGCCTACTAGCTGACCCCTGTTCCTTACAGCCTGGGGACAGCAGATGATTAAATGGCAAAGACTGGCAAGAGCACTGCATTTCACCACCTGACAAAAGAGGCTGAGGACGTGCACTTGCCGCCTGTTCATCACAGTTTAATGATCATCGATGGCAATGCAACATTCCATGTTATGCAGCAAGTCCCTCCAGATTTTCACCAGATCTGCCAGAAGCTGTACGACACGGTGCCACCATCTGTTGACTTTGTGTTCAGCACAGATATGTACCAAGACTATTCAGTGAAGTCGATGGAACGAAACAGAAGAGGGTGTGTGGTGACAAAATCATCCTGGAAGGAGATAGCACCAAGCGACCTGCAGACTGGAAAGCCTTCCAGGCCGGTGATGAGAACAAAGTTCAGTTCACTCAGCTGGTACTGACTGTTTGGACTCTGTTGCTGAAAAGCACCAGGGAAGGAACACAGTCCTTGTCTGTGAAGGGAAAGCATTCAAGCTGGCATCAACTGATGATTGTGAAACGACTGACAAGAGGAGCTGCATTCCTTGTCATCTGCCCAAGAGGAGACAGACTCACGTGTCATTCTGTACGCTAAGAGCAAGGATACAAGTACATTCGCGTGAAGAGTCCTGAAACAGATGTTTTTCATCCTGTTGAACTTTACCTTTCAGCTGGATCGTGTGACCCTCCTCTTTGGTGAACCAGGCTATTTCAAGCAAGACGTTGTACGGCAGTCTTATCGTTTGCTTCCAACTAGCACAGTTAAAACAGAAACATGCAAAAAAACCACGTAGACTTGAAAACCACCTCCCATTTGTCCATGTCTCCCAAGCTCTATATCTAGAAGTCAGTGGCAAACTCTATCAGGTACCTTTGTCCCCAAAGTGCTGGTCACTGTCAATACCCTTAATACCACTTGACATACATCTCGCTCCACGAAAAAGAGGGTTGGAGAATGTGGGGAGAGAGGGGGAGAACTGGACTTTGAACATGATAAAGTATTAGGAATATAGTCACTGTTGTTATGTCTGCTATTCTGTCTGTCGGTCTCTGTGTAAGTTTAACGCGCGTGCAACGCATAATCACCAGGCAGACGGGTGGTTTTCGACCGTGATAACTGTGGATAGCAGACAGGTCAAGTCATAGATGCGTAACTGACTGGATAAGTGTCTCCACCTAATGCACGTTAGAGTGTCGTGGCGCATACTGAAGGCCTTGGCCACTTCCTGTCGATGTGACTGGCACTAAGTCTGCCTCCCGTGGAATGGTCACATGCTCAGCTGAAGCGATCAGCCCTGAACTCAGTCTTCCGAGGGAGCGCTATGATCCTCAGGAAACCAAAGGAACCAGTCTTTAAGTCAAGCGCGGTAACTGGAGCCGGTTCGTGGCGTGTGCATGCAAACGGGACTCCGGCGAAGGACAATTTTGAGAGAGAGCGAGGCAGTCTAGTGTCCTGTGTTTCTCTGAGTCTTTGGCCGAGCCGTGGAAGTGGGGCGAATGAAAGAGCAATGCGTCATACCCGCTTTACTGTGTAGTCATGGTCATTATTCGAATTTAGTGTTGGTGTGGGTATGGATAAACGGAGAGAGAGAGAGAGAGAGAGAGAGAGAGAGAGAGAGAGAGATTGCATGCGTTGTAAGGAGAGGGGGGGGGGGGGGGGGATGAAAGGAGTGAGGACAGAGGAAGAGGGGTGTGGAAGAAAGAGGGAATTAGTCACCCATGAGTTTGCACGAATATGTGTATATATACAATCTGATCATGAGAGAGAGAGAGAGAGAGAGAGAGAGAGAGGTCTGCTCAATAGATTGGTCTAAACCTGCTCTCCAGTGCTGGTTAATGCACATTTTGTCCTTTGCAGAATACACCAGATTACTCTTTTCAGCTCTGCCCTCCTTTCCTCTCTGCCCGTCTCTCTCTCTCTCTCTCTCTCTCTCTCGATCATGAAAATACGAGTTCTGTTGGAACACGCATGATATGTAGACGCGCGCGCGCGCGCGCGTGCGTGTCTGTACAGGAACATTGGCGGGGTGTGCATATATTATGCACAGACTCACGTGCGTGTCTGCATCTGTGCAAGTAAACCCAGATTGTACCATGAACTCCTGTCACCTAATTTCAGTGATTTACGAAAGTTTGTGAGTGACGTATATGAACGGCTAATTGTCAACGTGACGCGGCATTCTGCTCTACTGTACGCTGAATGACCAGAAACACAAGACACAGGCACTTGTCATAATTCGGTTATTCTTTGAAAAAAAAAGGTGCATGTGCAAAAAATGGATGTTTGTTTGTTGTTTGTTTGTGGTTGTGGTTTATCTTTCACGCCAGGAATGCATGCTTGGTGTAACTTTTTTTTGTTTGTTTGTTTTAATCCTTTAAAAAGTAAAAAAAAAATGTTCACTTATTTATTTATTCATTGATATTCATTCATTTATTCTTTTCTTTCTTTTAATTTTTTTTTTCCCTAGTTTTAGTTTTGTTTTTATTAGGGACGCAGGGGGGGGGGTGGGGGTGTGGTGGTGGTGTGTTGGTGTGGTGGTGGGGGGGGGGGGGGGGAGATGGGGTGGGAGGAACATGGGACAGGGGGAAAGGTGTTTGCTGTTGTGCGTGCTGGTTGACCGATCGTTTGCTTCGTCTCTTGAGAACGCGCTTACCCGTGGGGAAAGCCAGACACTTTTTTTTTTTTTTTAATCTCTCATTGTGTGGATTGCAGCCCTGCCCTTTGTCGGCTGGGCACATTCTGTGCCAGTAATCTCCTCTTTCCTGTGATCCTCTTTAAGTCTCGTCTTTCAGTTTGTTTTTCTCCTGTACTGCCGTCCACTTTCTCTCCCCCTCCACCCTCCTCCTGCCCCCTCCTACCCCCTCCTCGCGCCCCCCCCCCCCCCCCTCCCCCTCCCTGCGCTGTAGCCCTTCGTCTGTCTTTGGTTCATAGAGTTCTTTCGCGTCAACTTTTTTTTTTTTTTTTTTTTCGTTGTTATGAAGAACAGGCTGACGTTTGTTATGAATGCTGAGTTTGTTATGTTGATATAGGAATGTAGGCTGACGTTTGTTATGAAGAATATCTGACGTTTGTTATGAATAGTAGGCTGACGTTTGTTATGAGAATAGCTGACGTTTAATGAAGAACAGGCTGACGTTTGTTATGAAGAATAGGCTGACGTTCGTTATGAAGAACAGGCTGACGTTTGTTATGAAGAATAGGCTGACGTTTGTTTATGAAGAATAAGTGACGTTTGTTATGAAGAATAAGTGCCGTTTTTGTTATGAGAACAGGCTGACGTTTTGTTATGAAGAATAAGTGGCGTTTGTTGATGAAGATAGATGAGGTTTGTTATGACGAACAGGCTGACGTTTGTTATGAAGAATAATGACGTTTGTTATGAATAATTAGTGACGTTTGTTATGAAGAATAGTGACGTTTTTGTTATGAAGCAATAAGTGACTTTTGTTATGATGAATAAGTGACGTTTGTTATGAAAACAGGCTGATGTTTGTTATGACGAATAAGTGACGTTTGTTATGAAGACTAGGCTGACACTCTTTTTTCTTTTAAATGAAGGACTAGGCTGACATCTTTTTTTCTTTTAAATGATGACTAGGCTGACATCTTTTTTCTTTTAAATGAGAACAGGCTGACATCTTTTTTCTTTTAAATGAAGAACAGGCTGACATCTTTTTTCTTTTAAATGAAGAATAGGCTGACATCTTTTTTCTTTTAAATGAAGAATAGGCCTGACATCTTTTTTTCTTTTAAATGAAGAACAGCTGACATCTTTTTTCTTTTAAAATGAAGAACAGGCTGACATCTTTTTTTTTCTTTTAAATGAAGAATAGGCTGACATCTTTTTTTCTTTTAAAATGAAGAACGGGCTGACATCTTTTTTCTTTTTTTTATGAAGAATAGGCTGACTCTTCTTTTTCGTTTAAATGAAGAAACGGGCTGACATCTTTTTTTCTTTTAAATGAAAGATAGGCTGACATCTTTTTTCTTTTAAATGAAGAACGGGCTGACATCTTTTTTCTTTTAATGAAGAACAGGCTGACATCTTTTTTCTTTTAAATGAAGAACAGGCTGACATCTTTTTTCTTTTAAATGAAGAACAGGCTGACATCTTTTTTCTTTTAAATGAAGAACAGGCTGACATCTTTTTTCTTTTAAATAAGAACAGGCTGACATCTTTTTCTTTTAATGAAGAACCGGCTGACATCTTTTTCTTTTAAATGAAGAACAGGCTGACATCTTTTTTTCTTTAAATGAAGAAACAGGCGGACGGTCCAGCTTTTTTTTTTTTTTTTTTTTTTTTCCATATTCGGGACCGTGAGACTGAATGAACGGCGAACAGGCTGACGGTCCAGCTTTTTTTTTTTTTTTTTTTTTCCATATTCGGCGACCGGAGACTGAATGAAGGCTGTCTGGAATGGTGGGTGGGTATTGCCTGCCAACCCGTTCTGCAGTGTCTGTGAGCCTCTCTCTCTCTTCCTCTGTGTGTGTGTGTGTGTGTGTGTGTGTGTGTGGGTGTGCGTGCGTGCGTGCGTGCGTGCGTGCGTGCGTGCGTGTGTGTTTGTGTGTGTGTGTGTGTGTGTGTGTGTGTGTGTGTGTGTGTGTGTGTGTGTGTTAGCCTGAAGGTCATGATGTGTGTGTGTGTTTGTGTGTGTGTGTGTGTGTGTGTGTGTGTGTGTGTGTGTGTGTAAGTGCGTGCGTGCGTACGTGTAAAGTGTGTTACGTTTTGTTTGTTTTTTGTTTTTTGTTTGTGGTACTGGCATGACTTTGATGATTTTGGTCAGTGATATTGATAAACTGAGGAGACAGCAAAAGGGCTGGCTGGAGTGCTCTATAAGGCCTCGCTTTTTATACCCCTTCCGGGCTTCCAGTATCACGTGATCAATAAAACTGATGTAACAGCGAGGGACGAAATTTCCCGATCATCCTCAACACCACTACATACATCGTTCATGTATTTCTCCTCGTGGAGGAACAAGTAAGTTTCCAGACGCAGTCACAAACTTGATAAGTAATCCCACTGTCTGAAATCGGCAGGTAGAGCATTCCAGAGTACTGGGGCAGCGTTTGAGTGCACTGTGAATGGTGTAGAGAGTTTATCTTTCTTGTGTGTCATTTTTGTTTTTCTTTCTGTTGTGTTCTCTGTCTGTTATGACAACACTCATCAGAGCCTGTGTCATGATTGACTGGGTGACGAGGGATTACTGACAACTGAAACTGAAAACTGGTGAATAAATCGTGTGTCCGACATGGAAGAATATCTTAAAATGAGGCAAAGAGCAGTAAATATCGAACAAGAAGGAGAACTCTCTTGTTTCCCATAGTGAGATAGTCATTATACGCCTATAGCTCGAAACAATTTGATTAAAACTTGCGCTAACCCATCGTGAATTGTTTGTCCTTAAGTATGTTCATGTGTGTCAATAGTTATACTTTTCATTAATTAATTTTGTGGAGAAGAGAGAGAGAGAGAGGAGAAGAGAGGAGAGAGCCCGACGGACGACAGACGCGCCAGAGAGAGAAAATAGAGCAGATGAGAGGAGGAGGGAGAGCGAGAGAGGAGTGGTGTGGGTGTGTGTGTGATTGTGGGGGGTGGTGTGGTGTGGGTGGGGTGTGTGACAGACTTCGACATTCGGGAGGTTTAGCGATCAGAAGTGTCTGTACAATCGGGTGATTACAATCGTCAGTACAACCTTGAGATAATCTGACAATAATGGATTCGTCGGTCTCAGGGTCTCTATGAATATCATTATGGAGGTTCTGAGAGCGCGCGCGCGCGAGCCGAGCGCGGCTGAGCTGGCGCGGGAGCGGGCGAGCGCGAGAGGAGCGAGGCGAGCGCGGAGCGGCGGCGAGCGCGGTCCGCTGGGCACCACCTTCCGATGTTTTTGCTGGCGCGCGAGAGAGCGC
>JADBJO010028255.1:0-2500 GCA_016801955.1 Conus betulinus
GCTTGGTAAAAGGCGGGTAGGAGAGGGTGTGAGGTGTGGGGAAGTAGGGGATTGCAAGGAGGTTGGGGGAGCATGGGTCGGATGGAGGTTCAGGATTGGCCTAGGACTGTGAAAAGCTGCATGTCAGCTTCTTAGTAGGTGGCATGGTCGGATTGGAACGGAGCAGCTGGATCTCTATCCTCTCGATTTGCCGGGGTTTGGACAGCAGTGGAAAGGGAAAAGCTGAAATCATGTCAGCTTCTTAGTAGAAGAGGTTGAAGTGACTGTTCTCTGTTTTCAAGAACGGAAAAAATGCTCGCTGTGTATTTTCTCCCACTCTCTCTCTCGTGCCTTTGTCCAGCAGTAGTCTAGCCCTAATCTCTCTCTCTCTCTAACCTCTGTGTGTCTGTGTGTGTGTGTGGTGTGTGTGTGTGGTGTGTGTGTGTGTGTGTGTGCGTGGTGTGTTGGTGTGTTCGTGCGTGCGTTTCCCTTCCTCCCTGTGTGTGTTTCCTGTGTTTGTGTTTCTCTCTCTCTCCCGCTCTCTTCGCTCTCTCGGCCCTCTCTCTCCTCTTTCTCTCCATCTCTCTTCTCTCTCTCTCTCCTCTCTCTCTTCTCTCTCTCCTCTCTCTCCTCTCTCTCTTTCTTCTTTCTTCCTCCCTCTCCTTCCCTTCCCGGTCCCTCCCTCCCTCCCTCCCTCACTATCTGGTTCTGTCGTTATATAGCCTTCATTTCCAGCTAAACCACACAAAGGCGGTATGCAGTGAAGAGGTCAAATTTCAAGAGGGCCGTAATGGTGATATGGCTGAGAACAGCGGGCTGAGTGTGACAGCCACTTACGGAAGAAAGAAACGAAGAATGGGAGGGGAGGGGGCAAAAAAAAGAAAAAAAAAAGAAAAGAAAAAGAACGTGGGCATTAAATTTACAGCACCTCGCTCACCGAGTCCTCTGACACTCCGCCCCAAACGACAAACATAACGTCCTCCATGTCTGACTTTTTTTAAAGGCGAGGAGGCAGCTGAATCTCTCAGCTCTCATCAAAACCCTTTTTTTTTTTTTTTTTCCAACCTTACCCCCACCCCCACCCCCTCACACCACCACCCCCACCTTCTTTTTTTTTTTTTTTTTTTTTCCTCCTTCACTCTCCCTTTCTTTACTCATTCCTCCACCACCATCCCCTCCCCCCCCCCCACCCCCCCATCCCCCATCCCCCCCCCCCCCCCCCCCCTTCGCCTCTGTCTTCTTTTTTATCTGGCGCTGTCAATCTTGTCAATAAAAGTTCTACGCTGCTCCTATTGATTTGTCGTCGTTCTTGGTGGGTCAGCCGCCTGCTCAGTGGAGTGGAGAGCTGATTGGTGCTGGTGTACAAGAGCAAGTTTCCAGGAACTGAGAAGTACAGGGAGAGAGCCACGGTGGTGGAGGTGAGCAGGGAGAGAAGGGGATTAATGCCGGGAAGGGGGGGTTGGGGGGGGGGGGTGGGGGGGGGGGGTGGGCGAAGGAAAAGGGAAATGGGGAGGGGGGGGGGAGTGATAACGAATGAATCCTCCTTGCCTATCTGCCTGAGTGAGTGAGACCTTGCCTCGCAGGACTGACTCGCAGGCAAGCTGAGATGGGATGGGAGAGAGGGAGAGAGAGAGTCATGAGAGAGAGGAGAGAGAGAGAGAGAGCTTGTCGAGACTGGAGAGAGAGAGAGAGAGAGAAGTTCTTTTGTCTGGCCTGATACGGGATGCTACCTATGTTTCAACCTTTCGAAGTTCTCTTTTTTGTTCGATCAGGGCATTTGAGACGGGTATCATCCGGCTCAATGTTTCCTTCAAGTTTTTTTCCCTTTGTTTTCGTTGTTTACACAAGCTGTGCAGTTACAATTGCCATGAACATGACGAATCTTCAGTCCACAAAAAGGGCAGGCAGACAAACAAACTTTCATCAGAGAAAGTAAGCAGCTGATCAATGGAGGGAAAAGAAGGAACAAATGTGACAATTGTCTCATGACAATGTTTTTCAGCTGAAATACATTTTCTGAAGAGACGCAGTAGACAACTCTTGAGCTGTGCCTTTTCAGGGCTGTTATGCATAAGATACACTATTCAAGCAAATGCCTATAGCAAACGCGAAGTTCAAGCTGCCTCGCTGCACGTTTGACTGGTGCACACAATAATAAAAAACAATCATTACAGAGACGTAGATGCCTGCTTTTTTCCGTCCATACGTCTGAGGATTTTAGTCTGCATCCCAGTTGCCAAGTTGGCTTGAAAAAGCCGATCAGACATGAAGATTAATACAATTTTGAAGCCAGCCTGTCTAACTTCGATCAGTTTGAGCAAAGCAGGCGTAGTCACGTGTCAGAAAACAGTACCAATCATTGGACCATAAGACCAATTTCGTACAACACTTTTCACCAATCTGTAGAACGATGTAGAAAGAGCGAAATAGCCTCGACATTTATTCCGGGGGGGAAATATGTCGGGTAGGAAGGAAACTGATCGGAAACACCGTGTTGCAAGCCTATTTCGGCACAAAACAC
>JADBJO010028255.1:7500-12500 GCA_016801955.1 Conus betulinus
ATAAATGACCTGAAAAAGAAGTCTCCTGAAGACTGCTGTAGAGACTTTGTTGTAAACATTAAAACAATTGTTAAGAGTCATCCTGATCTTAAAGTAGTGGTCAGCAAAGTGTGCCCTATCAGAAACAAAGATCTGAACATCAAAGCAGAACTGTTCAATGCTCTTGTCATGCAACAGCTAGCTGATTTCAACAACATCACTTTCGTGGGGCATTCCAATCTAACAACCAGCCCGCGACATCTTCAGGATGGTCTTCATCCCACCTTCCTCGGAACCAGTAAGATGGCAGCTAACATCGGGCGCCATGTGAGAGACCTGTTCTGGAGGAAGCCCAAGAAAGCAGCCAGGTTCCAGCACCACCCACCCAGACCGTTCCCTGTGTACTACGACGACCTGTTGTACGCTCCCAATTCATGGATGAACAGATTTGCTGTGTTGAGTGATTGTTGATCCATTTTCTGGGGGATTTCTCTCTGAGAGAGGGTGGAATAATTTTTGCAAAATACCAGCACCTTCTTGACTGTTAGTTTTGTTTTGAACAAGGTGCCATCTTTGTAATCTCATCACTTTGTAATTAACCTCATTATCATAAGAACATCAATCCCATAAATCAATTCTTTATTACTGCGAATACCATTATATTAGTTAGCTAATTGACACAGTTTTGTTTGTTATCTTCGTTATTTACTGTTTTAAATATATAAAAGTTTTTTTTTTTTCTATTTAGGACAATACATTTTTCATTCTTCAGACAGCATGACGAAACATTCGAATTTGAAAATATTGCAATGGAACTGCAGATCAATATCAACAAATATTCACGAACTGATTCAACATCTCTCAGATCATACGTATCAAGTGTTAACATTACAGTCTTTAAATGTAACTGAACAAAAAATTCCAAAATTACGAAACTTCTATTACCCTCCAATATTCCAAACTAACAACGAAACAGGGAGGGTTACTACTGCACTATATATCCAAGAAAAGGTTGAATATTTTGAAATAGAGCCACCCATTTCAAAGAATATTAAAACCATTAATGCATGTGCAGCAAAACTGAAGCTCAACGAAGTACTTACATTAAACGTTGTTTCCCTTTATTTGCCAAAAGGTCCTGACAATGAAAACACAGAATGGCTTCGCGCTATACCGAACCAGCATGAAAAATGGTTAATAGCAGGATTTTAACTCACATGCCCCGTTTTGGGATAATGAATGCGAAAGAGTAACACACAATCGTTTTGTTGGAAATATAGTAGACTCTTCACTGAGTCTGTTAAATGATGGCAGTGTAACAAGAATACCTGATATTTCACACCATCGAGCAACAGCAATTGATTTTAACACTTATATCTCCTGCTATAGCTCCAAGCTGTGAGTGGTCTACCTTCAAAGATCCTCTTGGTAGTGATCATTTGCCAATAATTATTACCATTAAGGTAAACAATCTGTTCAAAACTGCGATAAAGATAAGATCCCAAAATATAATTATAATAAAGCTGTTTGGGATAAATTTGAAAACATACTCTCTACTTACAATTGTGAAGAGATATTGTCTGATAACATTGACGCAAGCTACGCGAATTTTGTTGATATTGTTTTACATGCAGCTGATCTATCAATACCAAGGTGCAATACTGACGCATCAAACAAATATGCAGGCAATGTATGGTGGAATGCTACTGTGTGAAGAAGCAAGAAAAAAAAAGATGCAGGCCTATAAGATATATTTAAAAGATAAGAAAGATCCTGACAAAATTGCTGAAAAGAACAGAGCAAAAAAAAATCATAGTAACAGAGTAATCGAAAAGGTCAAGGAGCAATATTGGTCAAATTTCTGTGAAAGTGAAGTACATGACCACAAAGATCTTCAGAAAACATGGAAAAAAATTGAAAGACATAAAAAATGGAATCAGTCTTCCTGAATATCCCATAACATTAGAAAATAATGAGTTTCCATCAAAATTTGAAAAGGCATTTGCAAATATTTTTGCAAAAAATAGCAACAGGGAGGGCCTGACAGAAAAACAAAAGATATTCAGAGAGAAAATGGAGGATAAGGAAACGCATGAAAAAAGTCCCATTAACAGTCACTACACAAACGCTCCCCTTACATTTCAAGAAGTAAAGGATGCAATTTTCTCTATTGGTTCGAAAAAGAAAATCAGTGGGACCAGATGCGATTTCCAATGAAATGATAAAGCATTTGCCAGTTAATTTCACAATGTTTCTGAACTTATTTTTTTCAGAAATGTTGGTCTGAAGGGCTTCAACCATCTTTGTGGAAAAAATCGATTGTAACCCCTATCCCTAAAGAGGGCAAGTCAAAATCAGACAAGAACAACTACAGGCCAATTGCTCTCACTTCACACGTGGGAAAACTTATGGAAAAGATTATTCTAAAAAGACTTGAACATTATTGTGAAAAAAATTGTATAATACCAATACAACAGGCTGGCTTTAGAAAGGGTAGATCTACAGTTGACCATCTTGTAAAAATTACAACACAGGTAAAACATCAATTCGCACGTAGGAAAAATGTACTTGCCACGTTTTTTGATATTAGAAAGGCATATGACCAAGTCTGGCACTCAAAAAACTTCTGAACAAATTGAAGTTAATAGGTCTCTCGGGGTGTATGTACAATTACTTAAAAACTTTTTTTTAAGTGATAGAACAATACAGACGAAGGTAGGAAATGTATATATTCTGAAATGAAAGATATCCAGATGGGAATCCCGCAAGGAGCTGTGATAGCTCCTATCCTGTTTAATATTTTGATCCATGATCTTCCTAAATCATTATCAAAAAATGTTGAACTAGTGCAATATGCGGATGATATCTGTATATGGATGAAAGTTACTTTAAAACGTCACACACAGTTAGATCATCAACTATATCAAAAAGATATATCAAAATGAACTAGATAAATATTAGTAGGTACATGACTGAAAATGGATTGGCCCTTTCAGCTGAAAAATCGCATATGGTTCTGTTCAATACTGGTTATGATCCTAATCCTCTGCCTTCATTTCAAATAGATGGATTGTGCCTTGAATATAAAAAAGTCGTAAAATTTTTAGGAGTAAATTTAACTTCTAAATTGAGCTGGAATTATCACATACAAACTATTCTAACAAAAGCTAAGAAAACTTTAAAATTTTTTTTTGAAAATGGTGAGTCAACAGTCATGGGGTAAAGACAGTAAAGTATTAACACATTTAGCTACTGCGCTTGTACGATCAAAATTATCCTATGCCCAGGAGACATTTTTTTCAGCCCCAAAATGTTTAATTAAAAAGTTGCAGAGTATTGATAGTAAAGCTTACAAGATAGCTCTTGGCGTCCCGGTTCATCATGCATCAACTTTAAGAACTTATATGGAGATCGGAATATTGCCTTTTGAAGAAAATATGAAACTTGCATGTGCAAAATATATTTTAAGAAGTCATACACTACAAAATCTTAATACCAGTGAAACTGAATTAAAATCAGAAATAAATTTTCCTAAACGGGCAAAAAAATCGATTCTCTAAAATCGATAGCCTCATACACATCTGACTTATTTACAAAAAGCAGGCACTGCACCTGAAAACGTAGCTCCTCGGGTGTCTTTTAGCACTATCCCGGAATGGGAACTTAGTAGAGCAAATTATGACATAGACCATACAAGTTTTAAAAAAAAGTGATGGACCCTTGCTGCCAACGTATGTTAAGTCACATATAAATGAAACTTATATAAATCATCTTAAAATTTATACAGATGGTTCTGTACTAGACAATCATTTGTCTGGTTCAGCATTCATAATTCCATCCTTAAAAAAAATAGAGAAAGGTTACCACCTTGGTAAGAATATTTCCATATTTACTGCGGAACTTGTTGCCATTATTATGGCATTAAACTTTCTTCTTGATTTTCAGTTTCCTGCATTTCAAATACTACTTTGCGTTGATTCAAAATCAGTCCTGCAAGCTCTAAAATTTTCAAATACAAGTGTGAGAGCAGAACTCATATTAGAAGTCTACCACTTAATTCATTTTTTGCATTTACGTGGTTCCTACGTCGATTTTTGTTGGGTTCCATCACACTGTGGATTATCTGCGAATGAAAGGGTAGACCAATTAGCAAAAAAAAAAGCTGCTATCACTGAGACTGATTTAACAAAGGTATGCATTCCTTTATCCTTACATGAGAGTTATAGTCTTTTAAAAGACGTATCCTGGAACTCTATTTCAAATAAACGAAAAGGCACCAGAAACAAAAAGGGGATATTATTTAACAAGATATCAGACAATAAAACAGGTATCAAGAATCTCTACCAAGAGCGGATTTTAAAAAGTTTGATTTTTAGATTGAGGCTTGATGCCTTTAAAACCAAATTCTGTAAACACGTGACTTGTATTTGTGGCCAGCAAATCACTCCGTTCCATCTACTTTTTTGTGTGCGATAGAATGAAACCCTACTTACCTGCTTGGTTGTTGAACACTGAACCGTCGATATCAGCCTTTGAAGACGTCATCTCCAACGAATCAAACATTTTGGAAGTTGTTCAAGGACTGATTAAGAGCCCAATTGGACATTTACTTTAACGTCTATGTTATTTTCCCCATCTTGGTGGTAGTTGCTTATTTAGTGTTTCTTTTGAAGTTTTGAATGAAACATGTTGTGCCCTGCATTCTCTTCCATTCCTCTGTGGGTAAAAAGATGGTGATCCTCACCTTTCAGCATTTTCATTGCGGTGAAAAGCCCAGTCTTCTTATCCAAACCATTCGAAGCATACACAGACTGGGTACGGTCAGTGATTAATAATCAATGATTAATACTCAATTCGTCAGTACTAGATTTTTAACTCACACTCTCAGTTTAAAAACAGACGAGTCATGTTACATTACAGAGGGTCATTCCATTTTCATTCCAGAGCTAGTGGTTAATGTCATTGCACTAAGATGTATTTGCAGACCTTCCCATGAATTTCTTCCAATTTTTTTTTTTGCA
>JADBJO010028255.1:15000-20346 GCA_016801955.1 Conus betulinus
GGGGGGGGGAGGGGGGGGGGGGGATGGCGGGGAAGGAGGAGGAGCATAGGGTTAGCAGAGGGGGATGGGAGGGGGAAACAGAGGGAAGGAAGAGAAGGAGAGGAGGAGGGGGGAGGGGGGGGGCCGAGAGGAGGAAGCTAATACGACGAGGAGAACAGTGATAGTGTGTGTGGCAGGCTTAGGTCGTTCCTGCAGGCTCTTTATGGGTTAACGGGTGCTTGCGGGTGTTGTGTGGAAGGAAGGACGGAAGGAAAGAAGCTCGACTGGAATTTGTTTAGTAAAGGCGCGCGCGCGCGCGCGCGCTCGCTTTCGCGAAGCTGGCTCTACTACTACTCTGCCTGGCTCTGGCTCTGTGCTGTTGTGCAGCGGGAAGAATCTCTCTCTGTCTCTGTCTGTTTGTCTGTCTGCCTGTTGTGTGTGTGTGTCTGTCTGTCCCCGTCCGTCCGTCTGTCTGTCTGTCTGTCCTGTCTCCCCACCCTTCCTCCCTCTGTCTTTCTGTCTGTCTGTCTGTCTGTCTGTCTGCTGTCTGTTCGTTTGTCTTTCTGGGTCCGTCTGTCTGTCCGTGTCTGTCTGCCAGTCTCTCTCTGTCTCTGTCTGTCGGTCTGTCTTCTCTCTCCTCTCTCTCTCTGTCTCTGTCTCTCTCAAAAAGACAGAGAAATGAAACATACACACACACGCGCGCACGCACGCACCACACACACACACACACACACCACACACACACACACACACACACACACACACACACACACACACACAGAGGCTGGGCTTTGAAGTACACAAACAAACCATAGGCCTACATATATCAACCCCAAAGTGCACATAACCTTTTAGCTCGTTTCAAACGCCCGCGTGAAATCCCCCCCAAAAGCACAGAAACCAGAAGGCCTCTTGACAGAGCGCAGACCACCGAGATCGAATAGATCCCGCATTGATCCACCCTTCGCTATCCGAACACACTGTACATCCGCAGCAGAAATCCAGCGGATCATTCCCAGGAACCATATTGCAGCGTTTCACCAACTTTCGTGAAAATCGGCCCCGTAGTTTGCTTGTAATCTTGCTGATATACAGACAGACAAAAGAAACAGACAAACAGATGTGGCTGAAAAGCATAAGCGTTCTTTGCGGAGTTAAAACGAATGGTGTGTTGAAAATAACGACAAGGCGCGGGCTCTGCCCCCAAAAGATACGAAAACATACCCTGATACATTTTTTGACGATAAAGAAAAAAATGCGTCATGAAATAGAGGACGGAGGGGACGAAGATGATAGGGGAGAGAGAGAGAGAGAGAGGAGAGAGAGAGGGAGAGAGAGAGAGGAGAGAGAGAGAGAGAGAGTGTGTGTGTGTGTGCGCGCCACCGCACAAGCGCGTATGTATGTATTTGTGTGCGCACCACAATTTCGTCCGTGTGTGTCGGAGAGTTGTGAAGCACACACACCACACACCACACCACACACACACACACACACACCACACACACACACACACACACACACACACACACACAGTGTAGTGTGTGTGTGTGTGTGTGGGTGTGTGTGTGTGGTGTGCTGTGTGTGTGTGCGTGCGTGCGTGCGTGCGCGCGCGCGTGTGTGTGTGTGTGTGTGTGTGTGTATGTATGTGTGTGTGTGTGTGTGTGGTGTTTGTGTGTGGTGTTTGTGTGTGAGAAACGTGCACCAGTGCACAGATCTAAAGTTGAAATAATATTGGGATGGACTTGCTTTGAAATGTCAGCGTTTTAAAGATTTTTTTTTTTTTTTTTGTGTTCGTTTTTTTTTTTTTTTTTTTTTCGTTTTTTAACACACACTAAAAGAATTTCTGTGTTGCTCTGCTACACTGGGTTCTGAAAAGACAGGGAACTGGAAAAAAAAAAAGGGGGGGGAATGCTTCAACTTGTTTTCTTATGGAAATGGGGCCACAAGAGGAGAGAATAAATGAGATTGTAGCAGTAGATGATAATACTGAACCGTATGCGTCCGTGAGTGAGAGGCGCGCATGTATATCTGTGTGTGTTGTGTGTGTGTGTGTGTGGGTTGTGTTTGTGTGTTGTGTGGGTGTTTGTCGGTGTGCTTGTCTGGTGTGTGCGTGCGGCGCGGGGGGGCGTTTGTGTGTGTCTAGCCGTATGTGTGTGTGTGTGTGTGTGTGTGTGTGTGTGAGAGAGAGAGAGAGAGAGGAGAGGAGAGAGAGAGAGAGAGGGAGAGAGCGAGAGAGAGAGAGGAGAGAGGGAGGAGAGAGAAGAGGGGGGGGACCGGGGAGAGGGTGGGGGGGGGGGGGAGGGGCGTGAGAGGGAGAGGGGAGAGATGCCAGCAGCAACCAGGAGATTAGTAGTGTCCTAACCACGACCGCCTCTCCATTCCTGTTACGCCTTCTGCCTACTCGTACTCCCTTCATTGGTCCATTGTCTTCCCCCCATCCACGGCTCACAATCCCAAACACGCTCAACACATACACACACACACACAACACACACACCACATACCACAACACACACACACAACACAACACACACACACCGTCTCCTCTTTTCATCTCTCTCCTCTTTCCCTCTCTACACACACAACACTTTAACACTTCACACACACACACACAACACACACAACAACACACCACACACACAACACACAGACAACACACACACAAACATAACGCGCGCGCGCACGCACACGACACACACAAAACACAAACCACACACACAATGCTCGAGCTCGCAAGCGCACGCAACACACACGCACGAAGCACACGTGTCTGTCCCCGTATCTCCCGGGAGACCAGTCCAGACACTGAATTGCTTAGTGCGTTTCTTCTGGTGTAGACATTTGTTGGCAGGGACGGTTGGGGTGGGTGGTGCGTGGGGCGGGGGATGGGGAGGGGGTGGGGGGTCGGGGGGGGGGTAGGCGGGATCCAGGAGGAAGGAAAACAGGGAAGACATAAAGTCGGGTTGCAGGGGCGGATCAAGTACAGGTGCTGCTTTTTCTTCAATCCCCTCCCTCAGCCCCACTTCAAGCTCTCCAGACACAACTCACGTACCTCCCAAACGGCTGGAAGTCAGCGTAAAATTTGAAACAAGTGCATGGAGGGACTTCGCCCTGGCAAAATAATCAAAGCTTGTGACGCTGACTGCTTGGGTGGGGTGTGTGGTGTGTATGGTGTGTGTGTGTGGTGTGTGTGTGGTTAAGGAGAGAACAGAGGAGTGTGTGATATATGTGTGTGATGAGAGAGGGTGGGTGTGGTGTGGGATTGTGGGTGAGTGGTGTGTGTGTGTGTGTTTGTGTTGTGGGTGGTGAGTGCGTGTGATTTGTGTGTGCGTGCGTGCGACAGTCATGTGTGGGGTGTTTGTGTGTTGTGTGTGTGGTGTGTGTTTGTGTGTGTGTGTTGTGTGTGTGTGGTGTGTGTGTGTGGGATGTGTGTGGGTGTTTGAAGAGGGTAGGGTGGGTGGCGGGATGATGTTGTTGGGTGGGTTTCCGGGTTGTCTTGGAATATCTGCCACCACACACCCCCCTCCCCTCCTTCCTCGTTTATCTCCTTACCCCAACGTCCATTGGTGGCCATGTTGTAGGAAGGAATACGGGAGCTTTTAAACATCATTCAAGGTCGAAATCACCCTATTCAGTAAAGTATGGTAATGATCTCAAAGAAGACAGGCATAGCTTATAAAGGCACCCTATATCGGAAGCGGAGAGAGGGCCAGAAGGTGGGACTCAGACGATCAGAATCAATCATAATCCAATCCACCATTTTAGAGTTCATGAGTTCATGATTGGGGGAAAATAAAAATTTGATTCCCACTCAGGGGAAGTACCCAGTCGGTACTGACTGAAAAGAGTTTTCTTCCCATGCACATCCCATCCCCTCCCTGCACTCCCCCTCCCCATATCCACATCCCCACCCCACCCCCCATTCCGCAACCCCCCCCCCCCACCCCCACCCCACCCCCCCCCCCCCCCCCCCACCCCCCCCCCCCCAAATTCTGTGCCCCTTCCTCTCGCAAATCGCCTATACATCGAGTTCGGAATTTTGACTGTTTGAGTCTTAAACATCCTGGGGAAATCATCCGCAAATTCTAGTGCCAGTTCTGTTTGTACGAAGCACCCTCAAAGGGCAATGGGAAATGCGAAATATCAACATTAATCATGGATCTCATAAATTAAAAGAAAAAAAAAAAATTGAAAGCCGGGAAAAAAGGTAGACTTATTTTTCCGCCTTTTGTTTGTTGTTCAGACATTTTCAGTGAGCTCATGTGACAGGCTTCCCAGAACAGTCAACTCTTCACGTAAATCTGGACTGTTGCAGTTTCACTTGCCACTGTTGTATGACCAACATGGAACACTCTGTTTGGTAGACCCTAACAGCTTCTTGAGAGAAACAGTCTTGTAGAACATAAGAGTCCTTGAGAGAAACAGTCTTGTAGACAGACTAGTCTTGAGAGAACAGTATTGTAGACCTAAATTGGTCTTAAAAAAATGTTGGTCCACTTCCCAATCCTTGTTTTGTAGACTTAATAGTCTTGATGAGAACAGTAACAGGCTGGTATGACATAATAGCCCTTGAGAGAAACCGTCTTGTAGAAAATACTATAGTCTTAAGAGAACAGTCTTGTAGGCCCCAAATTTGTGTTGAAATGTTTGTCCCACATTCTCCCATCCTATTTTTTTGTTTTTGTTAAATTTGGATGAGTTGACCAAGCCGGCTGTGGTTTACCCTGTCCTCAAATTCACCCGCCCACCCCTGCCCACTGCCTTCTTTCCTTTTAAAAATGTTGTTTCCTGCTTCGAGTCTTGCTTAATCACCCACCGTAGACATTTATATGAGGAGTGTGTTCAGAATTTCTTTACAATCACGTCGCTGATTGTACACTCCTCAATAACCATTTCAGCAGGTCAACCTCCTTTTTGTTTGTGCGAGGTCATCCGTTGAGCGAAGCAGGAAACTGTGTCGCCTGAACTCAGTCAGGAGAGGACAACTATATCCACCTGATGATGTTGCGTCATTTGACAGAGAACATTCGGATCCCCTTGCCATAGAGCTTTGTTGAATATAACCCATCAAACTTCTCGCTTTTCTATGACAAATTACATGTGAAGAAAAGTTTTCGTTGATTTTTTTTTTTTCATGAAATGATCTGTCATCAGCGAGTTTAAATTTTCCATGAAAAAATGTATCACTTGTAGAGCCACTTTCGTAGAGAGGTTGTCAGTTCGTGAGCAAAAACTTCATAGTGCTGTCATATGCCAGAGAGTTTGAATTCTCCATGAAGTTATATTACCTAGCTCCCGTAGGTCTCCGTAGAATAGTTATTACCCGTAAGTATGAGAGTAACGCTTCACAGTGTCACAATTCACTCG
>JADBJO010028256.1:0-20345 GCA_016801955.1 Conus betulinus
AAGGTTTTTTGGCCTGGCCCGATTTTTGTAAACTCTTTTGGGCCAGTTATTTTATAATTATTTGCCTATGGTTACCTATTAGGTGTTAATTTTATGAAAGTTTGGTGTGATTAACATGTTTGTCTATTTCGTATATCTCATTCCCCCCCCCCCTTACGTCGTCAGACCACACAGGATTTGTAACTGAAACTTTTCTTTTATTGGCTGGCAAAGAAAATTTGAACTGGAAACTAAGTCCTTTGCTTTTTTAACAGTGATTTGGCGTCTTCTCTTTGTAGCGTTGGCATGTCCTCACAGTCACAGTCATTTTCTAGTGAGGCCATGATTTTTCATCGAAATTTTGTTGTACTTCATGTGGTCAATGTTTTCCATTCCCTCGAATTGTAGAACGGATTGTTGTGTGTCTGATGTGTCCCGGGTGTGGCGTGTTCGACGAAAACGTCGTATTCAGGAGTATTTTATCCATGATGGATGTGCTGGCTTTGGTCATCTCTGTGTGATGAGTCGCTGTTGCGTCCGTGGTTTTTTTTGGCCGCTTTGCCAGTTGTTCTTGTAGGGTTTGTTGAAGTGCTGGATTTCTCTCGTGCAATGTTCTTTTTCTTGCTGATCTTGCGTCCACTTCTGCCTGGAGATCATCTGGGGTTGTTATTTCCCATCGGTCCGTCTGACAACTTGTCAAGTTCTGGGTAGTTGTTCATCATGACGATTATTTTTGGTTCTTCGAAGGTTCGCATTGTGCTCTCATATTTTTTTGAGAATACTATTCCGTTCTTCATACTTTCCATGGGTTTTTAGTTGATATTGTGGCCGGTTGCACGGCACAAGTCAAAGACTACGAATTGCTGCTGGCCATATGCGTACATTACGTCGTTGTACGAGCTGGAGTTGGTATAAAATGCTCCGTACTTGAAGACGAGATACTTGCTGAGCCATGTCTTTCCGGTGTTGCCCTTTTCATCTATAATGAAAAGTATCTTTCTGTTCGTTTTGGTTGATGGCGTCCGAGAGCTTTCTTTTGCCATGGTTTGAGTCTTTCCGTCGTCAAATTTCTGAAGCTTTTTTCTGTGATTTTGTCATTCTGCAAATCTTTGATTGCATCTCTTAGTTTTTTTTTCCTTGAGAGGTAATCAATGCCGTGATCATCGATCATTTCCTCTTCCTTTGCTCCGTCTTTTAGTTGCTGTAGTCATTTTTTTGATGTCGGTGCGTTGACCCCTTGTGGTTGTTTGTTGGTGAAATCTCCTATTTTCCACATAGTCTGCAGTGTCTTCTTTCGTGCAGTAGGCGTTTATTCTGCTCGGCGTTTCCTTTGGCAACCTCGAGAATGAATTGTTGGGTAGCTGGAGGATTTTTTTTTATTTGTGTGTAAATCGGAGTCTGCCGTTCGCCTGGAAGTAACCTTGAAGGTGACGAGTTGTTCCTTGCGCTCCTAATTCGTGTCCATATATCATGTATTGGACTCGTGTGCTGTTGCAAAATCTTTCAGTGTTGCTTTCTTCATGGTCATCTGTATAATCGTGGAGGGTGAAAACCCAATGTTTCGCCTTTGGATCGCGGTCGTTTCCGCCATCTTGGAAGGTGTAGTGAGAGTATCTGAGATACGTCCTTTCTCTCTGAAAGTTTTGATGCAAATGACGACCGCAGCGCGCTGAAGTGTTACCGCGCATGCGTGTGTCGTCATTTTTTTTTGTAGATATGTCATGATACGTCATTAAGTGTCAGAAGTGTCATGTACGTAATTTTGTTTTGACGTCATAACGGTTTCAAGATAAATGCTCTCGATTATTCTTTATATCTTTAATCGCAATACTTAATATTTGTGTGTTGTTCTAAAAATAGATTGGCCCGACGACTTTTTTTTAACGTCAGTCCAGGCCAAGACTATGGGCCGGATTCTATAAATAGTATATGTTTGTTGGTCTGAGGTCATTTGAGTTTGAAAATTTTGAAGGTGAAGGATGGTATTTCGTCGTTTTCGTAGACGAACAAATCGTACTAGAAATGGGATGCTGCGCGGCAAAAAAACAAATGTCAGGAAAAGGGATTCGACGGACAGTTCGACGAGTTGGTCGCCGTCGAAACTACCGCCCTGGCGGGCGTATGGTTGCCTGGTGGCTTCGACGTCGTGCCAATGTCCCTAGGATCAACACCTGGCTACGGCCTCCGTCGATGGAGCGAAAACGTCGTGCCATTGCCCACAAACGCCAGCTCGACGTTTGAATTTGTATAGAATCAATGTTTTGTACGGAAGGAGAATAAAGATTTAGTATTTACTTGGAAAGTAGATTCTTCAGGCAGTGTGAGTAATCCTGGATTTTTGAATTGCTATGTCCAAGCAATCAGAAAATGTCTGCCTGACAACGACGCAACAGTGGACATGAAGTCTTCAATCTGGAACCTGTATCCTCGACATTACTTTCGAGGATACAAAGTGGTGTATTATCCACGTAGAATATTGAAAAGAACACAAATGAATGCTGGCAAGCAAATTTTTATCAGAGATGTTAGGTCTGTAAAATTGGCCTTCGTAAAGATAATTGGATTCAGCAAACGAGTGGCAGACAAAATATGGGCAAGAAACCGAAGCTTCATGACCCTCTGGACGCATCCATCCCTTTTCGGTGGATGACTGTAAAGAAACCATTTGTGTTGTCTCAGTACAAAATCACGAAGAATACTCTTCGTTTCACCAATCCAAGAGTGGATGCTGAAGGAAAGCCATGGTCAGGTTTATACTGGCTGGGAGAATGGTGATTTTGAAGCACAAATAATAGGAATATATTCAAGAATTCCTTCACTCAGCTGGTCTTGGAGTTCTGCATGATGGAAAACTTGGAGATAAAGAACACAATCATTTGTATCAGAGAAACCCTGGTTTGCTGGATTCTTCCAGATTTGCTTTTTCGAACAAAGCCTGGCTCGCAAAGGTGAGCACGACCATCTGATACTGGACGGCGAGCTTCGTGTTTACTCGTGGTGGGCGCCACACTGGGTTCTTGTCAAAGAACATCGCTCTGGAGGATCCATCTCCGCCTACTGGTCGACATACTCGGAGTACCAAGACCGCATCTTGCGTGGCTTGGATCCTATAGAAATCTCTGGATCCGTGTCTGGAACATCAGGAGAAGGTGGTGCTACGAGTCTAAGTGTAAATCTACAACAGGTCATGCCTGATGAAACAGCAGAAGAAGAAAATCCTGTTGCATTTGCAGTAAATGAATGGGAGCATTTGATCGGTTGAGCTACGTTTTCGGAGGTGTGTGGGGTTAGGAGGTGATGCGGTCGCCGAGGGAAGAAACGTTAGCGAACTTTGACATTTTGCATATTAATGAGGTCCAAGGTTTTTTTGGCCTGGCCCGATGTTTGTAAACTCTTTGGGCCAAGTTATTTATAATTATGTTGCTATGGTTACCTAGTTAGGGTGTTAATTTTATGAAAGTTTGTGTGATTAAAACATGTGTGTCTATTACGTAGTAATATCATTCTTACGTCGTCAGACCACACATGATTTTAACTGGAAACTTTCTTTTATTGGCATGCAAATAAAAATTTGAACTGGAAACGAAAGTCTTTGCTTTTTAAGCAGTGATTGGCTCTTCTCTGGTGAGCGTTGGCATGTCATCAAAGTCACTGTCATTTTCTATGAAGGCCATGAGTTCATCGAAATTTTGTTGTATGTCATGTGGTAATTGTTCATTTTTCAACGAATTGTAGAACGGATTGTTGTGTGTCTGATGGTCCCGGTGTGGCGTGTTCGACGTCGTCGTATTCAGAGTATTTATCCATGATGGATGTGCTGGCTTTGGTCATCTCTGTGTGATGAGTCGCTGTTGCGTCCGTGGTTTTTTTTGCCGCTTTGCCAGTTGTTCTTGTAGGGTTTGTTGAAGTGCTGGATTTCTCTCGTGCAATGTTCTTTTTCTTGCTGATCTTGCGTCCACTTCTGCCTGGAGATCATCTGGGGTTGTTATTTCCCATCGGTCGTCTGACAACTTGTCAAGTTCTGGGTAGTTGTTCATCATGACGATTATTTTTGGTTCTTCGAAGGTTCGCATTGTGCTCTCATATTTTTTTGAGAATACTATTCCGTTCTTCATACTTTCCATGGTTTTATAGTTGATATTGTGGCCGGTTGCACGGCACAAGTCAAAGACTACGAATTGCTGCTGGCCATATGCGTACATTACGTCGTTGTACGAGCTGGAGTTGGTATAAAATGCTCCGTACTTGAAGACGAGATACTTGCTGAGCCATGTCTTTCCGGTGTTGCCCTTTTCATCTATAATGAAAAGTATCTTTCTGTCGTTTTGGTTGATGAGGCGTCCGAGAGCTTTCTTTTGCCATGGTTTGAGTCTTCCGTCGTCAAATTTCTGAAGCATTTTTTTCTTGATTTTTGTCATTCTGCAAATCTTTGATTGCATCTCTTAGTAGTTTTTTTCCTTGAGAGGTAATCAATGCCGTGATCATCGATCATTTCCTCTTCCTTTGCTCCGTCTTTTAGTTGCTGTATCATTTTTTTGATGTCGGTGCGTTGACCCTTGGTGGGTTGTTGTTGTGAAATCTCCTATTTCCACATAGTCTGCAGTGTCTTCTTTCGTGCAGTAGCTTTTATTCTGCTCGGCGTTTCCTTTGGCAACCTCGAGATGAATTGTGGGTAGCTGGAGGATTTTTTTTATTTGTGTGAATCGGAGTCTGCCGTTCGCCTGGAAGTAACCTTGAAGGTGACGAGTTGTTCCTTGCGCTCCTAATTCGTGTCCATATATCATGTATTGGACTCGTGTGCTGTTAGCAAAATCTTTCAGTGTTTCTTCATGGTCATCTGTATAATCGTGGAGGGTGAAAACCCATGTTTCGCCTTTGGATCGCGGGTCGTTTCCGCCATCTTGGAAGGTGTAGTGAGAGTATCTGAGATACGTCCTTTCTCTCTGAAAGTTTTGATGCAAATGACGACCGCAGCGCGCTGAAGTGTTACCGCGCATGCGTGTGTCGTCATTTTTTTTGTATATGTCATGATACGTCATTAAGTGTCAGAAGTGTCATGTACGTAATTTTGTTTTGACGTCATAACGGTTTCAAGATAAAATGCTCTCGATTATTCTTTATATCTTTAATCGCAATACTTAATATTTGTGTGTTGTTCTAAAAATAGATTGGCCCGACGACTTTTTTAACGTCAGTCCAGGCCAAGACTATGGGCCGGATTCTATAAATAGTATATGTTTGTTGGTCTGAGGTCATTTGAGTTGAAAATTTTGAAGGGTGAAGGATGGGTATTTCGTCGTTTTCGTAGACGAACAAATCGTACTAGAAATGGGATGCTGCGCGGCAAAAAACAATGTCAGGAAAAGGGATTCGACGGACAGTTCGACGAGTTGGGTCGCCGTCGAAACTACCGCCCTGGCGGGCGTATGGTTGCCTGGTGGCTTCGACGTCGTGCCAATGTCCCTAGGATCAACACCTGGCTACGGCTCCGTCGATGGAGGCGAAAACGTCGTGCCATTGCCCACAAATGCCAAGCTCGACGTTTGAATTTGTATAGGAATCAATGTTTTGTACGGAAGGAGAATAAAGATTTAGTATTTTACTTGGAAAGTAGATTCTTCAGGCAGTGTGAGTAATCCTGGATTTGAATTGCTATGTCCAAGCAATCAGAAATGTCTGCCTGACAACGACGCAACAGTGGACATGAAGTCTTCAATCTGGAACCTGTATCCTCGACATTACTTTCGAGGATACAAAGTGGTGTATTATCCACGTAGAATATTGAAAAGAACACAAATGAATGCTGGCAAGCAAATTTTTATCAGAGATGTTAGGTCTGTAAAATTGGCCTTCGTAAAAGATAATTGGATTCAGCAAACGAGTGGCAGACAAAATATGGGCAAGAAACCGAAGCTTCATGACCCTCTGGACGCATCCATCCCTTTTCGGTGGATGACTGTAAAGAAACCATTTGTGTTGTCTCAGTACAAAATCACGAAGAATACTCTTCGTTTCACCAATCCAAGAGTGGATGCTGAAGGAAAGCCATGGTCAGGTTATACTGGCTGGGAGAATGGTGATTTTGAAGCAACAAATAATAGGAATTCAAGAATTCCTTCACTCAGCTGGTCTTGGAGTTCTGCATGATGGAAAACTTGGAGATAAAGAACACAATCATTTGTATCAGAGAAACCCTGGTTGCTGGATTCTTCCAGATTTGCTTTCGAACAAAGCCTGGCTCGCAAAAAGGTGAGCACGACCATCTGATACTGGACGGCGAGCTTCGTGTGTTTTACTCGTGGTGGCGCCACACTGGGTTCTTGTCAAAGAACATCGCTCTGGAGGATCCATCTCCGCCTACTGGTCGACATACTCGGAGTACCAAGACCGGCATCTTGCGTGGCTTGGATCCTATAGAAATCTCTGGATCCGTGTCTGGAACATCAGGAGAAGGTGCTACGAGTCTAAGTGTAAATCTACAACAGGTCATGCCTGATGAAACAGCAGAAGAAAATCCTGTTGCATTTGCAGTAAATGAATGGGAGCAGTTGATCGGTTGAGCTACGTTTCGGAGGTGTGGTGGGTTAGGAGGTGATGCGGTCGCCGAGGGAAGAAAACGTTAGCGAACTTTGACATTTTGCATATTAATGAGGTCCAAGGGTTTTTTGGCCTGGCCCGATGTTTGTAAACTCTTTGGGCCAAGTTATTTATAATTATGTTGCTATGGTTACCTAGTTAGGTGTTAATTTTATGAAAGTTTGTGTGATTAAAACATGTGTCTATTACGTAGTAATATCATTCTTACGTCGTCAGACCACACATGATTTTAACTGGAAACTTTCTTTTATTGGCATGCAAATAAAAATTTGAACTGGAAAACGAAAGTCTTTGCTTTTTAAGCAGTGATTGGCTCTTCTCTGGTGAGCGTTGGCATGTCATCAAAGTCACTGTCATTTTCTATGAAGGCCATGAGTTCATCGAAATTTTGTTGTATGTCATGTGGTAATTGTTCAGTTTCAACGAATTGTAGAACGGATTGTTGTGTGTCTGATGGTCCCGGTGTGGCGTGTTCGACGTCGTCGTATTCAGAGTATTTATCCATGATGGATGTGCTGGCTTTGGTCATCTCTGTGTGATGAGTCGCTGTTGCGTCCGTGGTTTTTTTGCCGCTTTGCCAGTTGTTCTTGTAGGGTTTGTTGAAGTGCTGGATTTCTCTCGTGCAATGTTCTTTTTCTTGCTGATCTTGCGTCCACTTCTGCCTGGAGATCATCTGGGGTTGTTATTTCCCATCGGTCGTCTGACAACTTGTCAAGTTCTGGGTAGTTGTTCATCATGACGATTTTTTTTGGTTCTTCGAAGGTTCGCATTGTGCTCTCATATTTTTTTGAGAATACTATTCCGTTCTTCATACTTTCCATGGTTTTATAGTTGATATTGTGGCCGGTTGCACGGCACAAGTCAAAGACTACGAATTGCTGCTGGCCATATGCGTACATTACGTCGTTGTACGAGCTGGAGTTGGTATAAAATGCTCCGTACTTGAAGACGAGATACTTGCTGAGCCATGTCTTTCCGGTGTTGCCCTTTTCATCTATAATGAAAAGTATCTTTCTGTCGTTTTGGTTGATGAGGCGTCCGAGAGCTTTCTTTTGCCATGGTTTGAGTCTTCCGTCGTCAAATTTCTGAAGCATTTTTTCTTGATTTTTGTCATTCTGCAAATCTTTGATTGCATCTCTTAGTAGTTTTTTCCTTGAGAGGTAATCAATGCCGTGATCATCGATCATTTCCTCTTCCTTTGCTCCGTCTTTTAGTTGCTGTATCATTTTTTTGATGTCGGTGCGTTGACCCTTGGTGGTTGTGTTGTGAAATCTCCTATTTCCACATAGTCTGCAGTGTCTTCTTTCGTGCAGTAGCTTTTATTCTGCTCGGCGTTTCCTTTGGCAACCTCGAGATGAATTGTGGGTAGCTGGAGGATTTTTTTTATTTGTGTGAATCGGAGTCTGCCGTTCGCCTGGAAGTAACCTTGAAGGTGACGAGTTGTTCCTTGCGCTCCTAATTCGTGTCCATATATCATGTATTGGACTCGTGTGCTGTTAGCAAAATTTTTCAGTGTTTCTTGATGGTCATCTGTATAATCGTGGAGGGTGAAACCCAATGTTTCGCCTTTGGATCGCGGGTCGTTTCCGCCATCTTGGAAGGTGTAGTGAGAGTATCTGAGATACGTCCTTTCTCTCTGAAAGTTTTGATGCAAATGACGACCGCAGCGCGCTGAAGTGTTACCGCGCATGCGTGTGTCGTCATTTTTTTTGTATATGTCATGATACGTCATTAAGTGTCAGAAGTGTCATGTACGTAATTTTGTTTTGACGTCATAACGGTTTCAAGATAAATGCTCTCGATTATTCTTTATATCTTTAATCGCAATACTTAATATTTGTGTGTGTTGTTCTAAAAATAGATTGGCCCGACGACTTTTTTAACGTCAGTCCAGGCCAAGACTATGGGCCGGATTCTATAAATAGTATATGTTTGTTGGTCTGAGGTCATTTGAGTTGAAAATTTTGAAGGTGAAGGATGGTATTTCGTCGTTTTCGTAGACGAACAAATCGTACTAGAAATGGGATGCTGCGCGGCAAAAAACAAATGTCAGGAAAAGGGATTCGACGGACAGTTCGACGAGTTGGTCGCCGTCGAAACTACCGCCCTGGCGGGCGTATGGTTGCCTGGTGGCTTCGACGTCGTGCCAATGTCCCTAGGATCAACACCTGGCTACGGCTCCGTCGATGGAGGCGAAAACGTCGTGCCATTGCCCACAAAACGCCAAGCTCGACGTTTGAATTTGTATAGGAATCAATGTTTTGTACGGAAGGAGAATAAAGATTTAGTATTTACTTGGAAAGTAGATTCTTCAGGCAGTGTGAGTAATCCTGGATTTGAATTGCTATGTCCAGCAATCAGAAATGTCTGCCTGACAACGACGCAACAGTGGACATGAAGTCTTCAATCTGGAACCTGTATCCTCGACATTACTTTCGAGGATACAAAGTGGTGTATTATCCACGTAGAATATTGAAAAGAACACAAATGAATGCTGGCAAGCAAATTTTTATCAGAGATGTTAGGTCTGTAAAATTGGCCTTCGTAAAAGATAATTGGATTCAGCAAACGAGTAGCAGACAAAATATGGGCAAGAAACCGAAGCTTCATGACCCTCTGGACGCATCCATCCCTTTTCGGTGGATGACTGTAAAGAAACCATTTGTGTTGTCTCAGTACAAAATCACGAAGAATACTCTTCGTTTCACCAATCCAAGAGTGGATGCTGAAGGAAAGCCATGGTCAGGTTATACTGGCTGGGAGAATGGTGATTTTGAAGCAACAAAATAATAGGAATATTCAAGAATTCCTTCACTCAGCTGGTCTTGGAGTTCTGCATGATGGAAAACTTGGAGATAAAGAACACAATCATTTGTATCAGAGAAACCCTGGTTGCTGGATTCTTCCAGATTTGCTTTCGAACAAAGCCTGGCTCGCAAAAGGTGAGCACGACCATCTGATACTGGACGGCGAGCTTCGTGTTTACTCGTGGTGGCGCCACACTGGGTTCTTGTCAAAGAACATCGCTCTGGAGGATCCATCTCCGCCTACTGGTCGACATACTCGGAGTACCAAGACCGGCATCTTGCGTGGCTTGGATCCTATAGAAATCTCTGGATCCGTGTCTGGAACATCAGGAGAAGGTGCTATGAGTCTAAGTGTAAATCTACAACAGGTCATGCCTGATGAAACAGCAGAAGAAAATCCTGTTGCATTTGCAGTAAATGAATGGGAGCAGTTGATCGGTTGAGCTACGTTTCGGAGGTGTGGTGGGTTAGGAGGTGATGCGGTCGCCGAGGGGAAGAAACGTTAGCGAACTTTGACATTTTGCATATTAATGAGGTCCAAGGTTTTTTGGCCTGGCCCGATGTTTGTAAACTCTTTGGGCCAAGTTATTTATAATTATGTTGCTATGGTTACCTAGTTAGGTGTTAATTTTATGAAAGTTTGTGTGATTAAAACATGTGTCTATTACGTAGTAATATCATTCTTACGTCGTCAGACCACACATGATTTTAACTGGAAACTTTCTTTTATTGGCATGCAAATAAAAATTTGAACTGGAAACGAAAGTCTTTGCTTTTTAAGCAGTGATTGGCTCTTCTCTGGTGAGCGTTGGCATGTCATCAAAGTCACTGTCATTTTCTATGAAGGCCATGAGTTCATCGAAATTTTGTTGTATGTCATGTGGTAATTGTTCAGTTTCAACGAATTGTAGAACGGATTGTTGTGTGTCTGATGGTCCCGGTGTGGCGTGTTCGACGTCGTCGTATTCAGAGTATTTATCCATGATGGATGTGCTGGCTTTGGTCATCTCTGTGTGTGATGAGTCGCTGTTGCGTCCGTGGTTTTTTGCCGCTTTGCCAGTTGTTCTTGTAGGGTTTGTTGAAGTGCTGGATTTCTCTCGTGCAATGTTCTTTTTCTTGCTGATCTTGCGTCCACTTCTGCCTGGAGATCATCTGGGGTTGTTATTTCCCATCGGTCGTCTGACAACTTGTCAAGTTCTGGGTAGTTGTTCATCATGACGATTATTTTTTGGTTCTTCGAAGGTTCGCATTGTGCTCTCATATTTTTTTGAGAATACTATTCCGTTCTTCATACTTTCCATGGTTTTATAGTTGATATTGTGGCCGGTTGCACGGCACAAGTCAAAGACTACGAATTGCTGCTGGCCATATGCGTACATTACGTCGTTGTACGAGCTGGTTGGTATAAAATGCTCCGTACTTGAAGACGAGATACTTGCTGAGCCATGTCTTTCCGGTGTTGCCCTTTTCATCTATAATGAAAAGTATCTTTCTGTCGTTTTGGTTGATGAGGCGTCCGAGAGCTTTCTTTTGCCATGGTTTGAGTCTTCCGTCGTCAAATTTCTGAAGCATTTTTTCTTGATTTTTGTCATTCTGCAAATCTTTGATTGCATCTCTTAGTAGTTTTTTCCTTGAGAGGTAATCAATGCCGTGATCATCGATCATTTCCTCTTCCTTTGCTCCGTCTTTTAGTTGCTGTATCATTTTTTTGATGTCGGTGCGTTGACCTTGGTGGTGGTTGTTGTTGTGAAATCTCCTATTTCCACATAGTCTGCAGTGTCTTCTTTCGTGCAGTAGCTTTTATTCTGCTCGGCGTTTCCTTTGGCAACCTCGAGATGAATTGTGGGTAGCTGGAGGATTTTTTTTTTTATTTGTGTGAATCGGAGTCTGCCGTTCGCCTGGAAGTAACCTTGAAGGTGACGAGTTGTTCCTTGCGCTCCTAATTCGTGTCCATATATCATGTATTGGACTCGTGTGCTGTTAGCAAAATCTTTCAGTGTTTTTCATGGTCATCTGTATAATCGTGGAGGGTGAAAACCCAATGTTTCGCCTTTGGATCGCGGGTCGTTTCCGCCATCTTGGAAGGTGTAGTGAGAGTATCTGAGATACGTCCTTTCTCTCTGAAAGTTTTGATGCAAATGACGACCGCAGCGCGCTGAAGTGTTACCGCGCATGCGTGTGTCGTCATTTTTTTTGTATATGTCATGATACGTCATTAAGTGTCAGAAGTGTCATGTACGTAATTTTGTTTTGACGTCATACGGTTTCAAGATAAATGCTCTCGATTATTCTTTATATCTTTAATCGCAATACTTAATATTTGTGTGTTGTTCTAAAAATAGATTGGCCCGACGACTTTTTTAACGTCAGTCCAGGCCAAGACTATGGGCCGGATTCTATAAATAGTATATGTTTGTTGGTCTGAGGTCATTTGAGTTGAAAATTTTGAAGGTGAAGGATGGTATTTCGTCGTTTTCGTAGACGAACAAATCGTACTAGAAATGGGATGCTGCGCGGCAAAAAACAAATGTCAGGAAAAGGGATTCGACGGACAGTTCGACGAGTTGGTCGCCGTCGAAACTACCGCCCTGGCGGGCGTATGGTTGCCTGGTGGCTTCGACGTCGTGCCAATGTCCCTAGGATCAACACCTGGCTACGGCTCCGTCGATGGAGGCGAAAACGTCGTGCCATTGCCCACAAACGCCAAGCTCGACGTTTGAATTTGTATAGGAATCAATGTTTTGTACGGAAGGAGAATAAAGATTTAGTATTTACTTGGAAAGTAGATTCTTCAGGCAGTGTGAGTAATCCTGGATTTGAATTGCTATGTCCAAGCAATCAGAAATGTCTGCCTGACAACGACGCAACAGTGGACATGAAGTCTTCAATCTGGAACCTGTATCCTCGACATTACTTTCGAGGATACAAAGTGGTGTATTATCCACGTAGAATATTGAAAAGAACACAAATGAATGCTGGCAAGCAAATTTTTATCAGAGATGTTAGGTCTGTAAAATTGGCCTTCGTAAAAGATAATTGGATTCAGCAAACGAGTGGCAGACAAAATATGGGCAAGAAACCGAAGCTTCATGACCCTCTGGACGCATCCATCCCTTTTCGGTGGATGTTGAGCTACGTTTCGGAGGTGTGGTGGGTTAGGAGGTGATGCGGTCGCCGAGGGGAAGAAACGTTAGCGAACTTTGACATTTTGCATATTAATGAGGTCCAAGGTTTTTTGGCCTGGCCCGATGTTTTGTAAACTCTTTGGGCCAAGTTATTTATAATTATGTTGCTATGGTTACCTAGTTAGGTGTTAATTTTATGAAAGTTTGTGTGATTAAAACATGTGTCTATTACGTAGTAATATCATTCTTACGTCGTCAGACCACACATGATTTTAACTGAAACTTTCTTTTATTGGCATGCAAATAAAAATTTGAACTGGAAACGAAAGTCTTTGCTTTTTAAGCAGTGATTGGCTCTTCTCTGGTGAGCGTTGGCATGTCATCAAAGTCACTGTCATTTTCTATGAAGGCCATGAGTTCATCGAAATTTTGTTGTATGTCATGTGGTAATTGTTCAGTTTCAATGAATTGTAGAACGGATTGTTGTGTGTCTGATGGTCCGGTGTGGCGTGTTCGACGTCGTCGTATTCAGAGTATTTATCCATGATGGATGTGCTGGCTTTGGTCATCTCTGTGTGATGAGTCGCTGTTGCGTCCCGGTTTTTTTGCCGCTTTGCCAGTTGTTCTTGTAGGGTTTGTTGAAGTGCTGGATTTCTCTCGTGCAATGTTGTTCTTTTTCTTGCTGATCTTGCGTCCACTTCTGCCTGGAGATCATCTGGGGTTGTTATTTCCCATCGGTCGTCTGACAACTTGTCAAGTTCTGGGTAGTTTGTTCATCATGACGATTATTTTTGGTTCTTCGAAGGTTCGCATTGTGCTCTCATATTTTTTTTTGAGAATACTATTCTGTTCTTCATACTTTCCATGGTTTTATAGTTGATATTGTGGCCGGTTGCACGGCACAAGTCAAAGACTACGAATTGCTGCTGGCCATATGCGTACATTACGTCGTTGTACGAGCTGGAGTTGGTATAAAATGCTCCGTACTTGAAGACGAGATACTTGCTGAGCCATGTCTTTCCGGTGTTGCCCTTTTCATCTATAATGAAAAGTATCTTTCTGTCGTTTTGGTTGATGAGGCGTCCGAGAGCTTTCTTTTGCCATGGTTTGAGTCTTCCGTCGTCAAATTTCTGAAGCATTTTTTCTTGATTTTTGTCATTCTGCAAATCTTTGATTGCATCTCTTAGTAGTTTTTTCCTTGAGAGGTAATCAATGCCGTGATCATCGATCATTTCCTCTTCCTTTGCTCCGTCTTTTAGTTGCTGTATCATTTTTTTGATGTCGGTGCGTTGACCCTTGGTGGTTGTTGTTGTGAAATCTCCTATTTCCACATAGTCTGCAGTGTCTTCTTCTTTCGTGCAGTAGCTTTTATTCTGCTCGGCGTTTCCTTTGGCAACCTCGAGATGAATTGTGGGTAGCTGGAGGATTTTTTTTTATTTGTGTGAATCGGAGTCTGCCGTTCGCCTGGAAGTAACCTTGAAGGTGACGAGTTGTTCCTTGCGCTCCTAATTCGTGTCCATATATCATGTATTGGACTCGTGTGCTGTTAGCAAAATTTTTCAGTGTTTCTTGATGGTCATCTGTATAATCGTGGAGGGTGAAAACCCAATGTTTCGCCTTTGGATCGCGGGTCGTTTCCGCCATCTTGGAAGGTGTAGTGAGAGTATCTGAGATACGTCCTTTCTCTCTGAAAGTTTTGATGCAATGACGACCGCAGCGCGCTGAAGTGTTACCGCGCATGCGTGTGTCGTCATTTTTTTTGTATATGTCATGATACGTCATTAAGTGTCAGAAGTGTCATGTACGTAATTTTGTTTTGACGTCATAACGGTTTCAAGATAAATGCTCTCGATTATTCTTTATATCTTTAATCGCAATACTTAATATTTGTGTGTTGTTCTAAAAATAGATTGGCCCGACGACTTTTTTAACGTCAGTCCAGGCCAAGACTATGGGCCGGATTCTATAAATAGTATATGTTTGTTGGTCTGAGGTCATTTGAGTTGAAAATTTTGAAGGTGAAGGATGGTATTTCGTCGTTTTCGTAGACGAACAAATCGACTAGAAATGGGATGCTGCGGCGGCAAAAACAAATGTCAGGAAAAGGGATTCGACGGACAGTTCGACGAGTTGGTCGCTGTCGAAACTACCGCCCTGGCGGGCGTATGGTTGCCTGGTGGCTTCGACGTCGTGCCAATGTCCCTAGGATCAACACCTGGCTACGGCTCCGTCGATGGAGGCGAAAACGTCGTGCCATTGCCCACAACGCCAAGCTCGACGTTTGAATTTGTATAGGAATCAATGTTTTGTACGGAAGGAGAATAAAGATTTAGTATTTACTTGGAAAGTAGATTCTTCAGGCAGTGTGAGTAATCCTGGATTTGAATTGCTATGTCCAAGCAATCAGAAATGTCTGCCTGACAACGACGCAACAGTGGACATGAAGTCTTCAATCTGGAACCTGTATCCTCGACATTACTTTCGAGGATACAAAGTGGTGTATTATCCACGTAGAATATTGAAAAGAACACAAATGAATGCTGGCAAGCAAATTTTTATCAGAGATGTTAGGTCTGTAAAATTGGCCTTCGTAAAAGATAATTGGATTCAGCAAACGAGTAGCAGACAAAATATGGGCAAGAAACCGAAGCTTCATGACCCTCTGGACGCATCCATCCCTTTTCGGTGGATGACTGTAAAGAAACCATTTGTGTTGTCTCAGTACAAAATCACGAAGAATACTCTTCGTTTCACCAATCCAAGAGTGGATGCTGAAGGAAAGCCATGGTCAGGTTATACTGGCTGGGAGAATGGTGATTTTGAAGCAACAAATAATAGGAATATTCAAGAATTCCTTCACTCAGCTGGTCTTGGAGTTCTGCATGATGGAAAACTTGGAGATAAAGAACACAATCATTTGTATCAGAGAAACCCTGGTTGCTGGATTCTTCCAGATTTGCTTTCGAACAAAGCCTGGCTCGCAAAAGGTGAGCACGACCATCTGATACTGACGGCGAGCTTCGTGTTTACTCGTGGTGGCGCCACACTGGGTTCTTGTCAAAGAACATCGCTCTGGAGGATCCATCTCCGCCTACTGGTCGACATACTCGGAGTACCAAGACCGGCATCTTGCGTGGCTTGGATCCTATAGAAATCTCTGGATCCGTGTCTGGAACATCAGGAGAAGGTGCTACGAGTCTAAGTGTAAATCTACAACAGGTCATGCCTGATGAAACAGCAGAAGAAAATCCTGTTGCATTTGCAGTAAATGAATGGGAGCAGTTGATCGGTTGAGCTACGTTTCGGAGGTGTGGTGGGTTAGGAGGTGATGCGGTCGCCGAGGGGAAGAAACGTTAGCGAACTTTGACATTTTGCATATTAATGAGGGTCCAAGGTTTTTTGGCCTGGCCCGATGTTTGTAAACTCTTTGGGCCAAGTTATTTATAATTATGTTGCTATGGTTACCTAGTTAGGTGTTAATTTTATGAAAGTTTGTGTGATTAAAACATGTGTCTATTACGTAGTAATATCATTCTTACGTCGTCAGACCACACATGATTTTAACTGGAAACTTTCTTTTATTGGCATGCAAATAAAAATTTGAACTGGAAACGAAAGTCTTTGCTTTTTAAGCAGTGATTGGCTCTTCTCTGGTGAGCGTTGGCATGTCATCAAAGTCACTGTCATTTTCTATGAAGGCCATGAGTTCATCGAAATTTTGTTGTATGTCATGTGGTAATTGTTCAGTTTCAACGAATTGTAGAACGGATTGTGTGTGTGTCTGATGGTCCCGGTGTGGCGTGTTCGACGTCGTCGTATTCAGAGTATTTATCCATGATGGATGTGCTGGCTTTGGTCATCTCTGTGTGATGAGTCGCTGTTGCGTCCGTGGTTTTTTGCCGCTTTGCCAGTTGTTCTTGTAGGGTTTGTTGAAGTGCTGGATTTCTCTCGTGCAATGTTCTTTTCTTGCTGATCTTGCGTCCACTTCTGCCTGGAGATCATCTGGGGTTGTTATTTCCCATCGGTCGTCTGACAACTTGTCAAGTTCTGGGTAGTTGTTCATCATGACGATTATTTTTGGTTCTTCGAAGGTTCGCATTGTGCTCTCATATTTTTTTGAGAATACTATTCCGTTCTTCATACTTTCCATGGTTTTATAGTTGATATTGTGGCCGGTTGCACGGCACAAGTCAAAGACTACGAATTGCTGCTGGCCATATGCGTACATTACGTCGTTGTACGAGCTGGAGTTGGTATAAAATGCTCCGTACTTGAAGACGAGATACTTGCTGAGCCATGTCTTTCCGGTGTTGCCCTTTTCATCTATAATGAAAAGTATCTTTCTGTCGTTTTGGTTGATGAGGCGTCCGAGAGCTTTCTTTTGCCATGGTTTGAGTCTTCCGTCGTCAAATTTCTGAAGCATTTTTTCTTGATTTTTGTCATTCTGCAAATCTTTGATTGCATCTCTTAGTAGTTTTTTCCTTGAGAGGTAATCAATGCCGTGATCATCGATCATTTCCTCTTCCTTTGCTCCGTCTTTTAGTTGCTGTATCATTTTTTTGATGTCGGTGCGTTGACCCTTGGTGGTTGTTGTTGTGAAATCTCCTATTTCCACATAGTCTGCAGTGTCTTCTTTCGTGCAGTAGCTTTTATTCTGCTCGGCGTTTCCTTTGGCAACTCGAGATGAATTGTGGGTAGCTGGAGGATTTTTTTTTATTTGTGTGAATCGGAGTCTGCCGTTCGCCTGGAAGTAACCTTGAAGGTGACGAGTTGTTCCTTGCGCTCCTAATTCGTGTCCATATATCATGTATTGGACTCGTGTGCTGTTAGCAAAATCTTTCAGTGTTTCTTCATGGTCATCTGTATAATCGTGGAGGGTGAAAACCCAATGTTTCGCCTTTGGATCGCGGGTCGTTTCCGCCATCTTGGAAGGTGTAGTGAGAGTATCTGAGATACGTCCTTTCTCTCTGAAAGTTTTGATGCAAATGACGACCGCAGCGCGCTGAAGTGTTACCGCGCATGCGTGTGTCGTCATTTTTTTTTGTATATGTCATGATACGTCATTAAGTGTCAGAAGTGTCATGTACGTAATTTTGTTTTGACGTCATAACGGTTTTTCAAGATAAATGCTCTCGATTATTCTTTATATCTTTAATCGCAATACTTAATATTTGTGTGTTGTTAAAAATAGATTGGCCCGACGACTTTTTTAACGTCAGTCCAGGCCAAGACTATGGGCCGGATTCTATAAATAGTATATGTTTGTTGGTCTGAGGTCATTTGAGTTGAAAATTTTGAAGGTGAAGGATGGTATTTCGTCGTTTTCGTAGACGAACAAATCGTACTAGAAATGGGATGCTGCGCGGCAAAAAACAAATGTCAGGAAAAGGGATTCGACGGACAGTTCGACGAGTTGGTCGCCGTCGAAACTACCGCCCTGGCGGGCGTATGGTTGCCTGGTGGCTTCGACGTCGTGCCAATGTCCCTAGGATCAACACCTGGCTACGGCTCCGTCGATGGAGGCGAAAACGTCGTGCCATTGCCCACAAACGCCAAGCTCGACGTTTTTGAATTTGTATAGGAATCAATGTTTTGTACGGAAGGAGAATAAAGATTTAGTATTTACTTGGAAAGTAGATTCTTCAGGCAGTGTGAGTAATCCTGGATTTGAATTGCTATGTCCAAGCAATCAGAAATGTCTGCCTGACAACGACGCAACAGTGGACATGAAGTCTTCAATCTGGAACCTGTATCCTCGACATTACTTTCGAGGATACAAAGTGGTGTATTATCCACGTAGAATATTGAAAAGAACACAAATGAATGCTGGCAAGCAAATTTTTATCAGAGATGTTAGGTCTGTAAAATTGGCCTTCGTAAAAGATAATTGGATTCAGCAAACGAGTGGCAGACAAAATATGGGCAAGAAACCGAAGCTTCATGACCCTCTGGACGCATCCATCCCTTTTCGGTGGATGACTGTAAAGAAACCATTTGTGTTGTCTCAGTACAAAATCACGAAGAATACTCTTCGTTTCACCAATCCAAGAGTGATGCTGAAGGAAAGCCATGGTCAGGTTATACTGGCTGGGAGAATGGTGATTTTGAAGCAACAAATAATAGGAATATTCAAGAATTCCTTCACTCAGCTGGTCTTGGAGTTCTGCATGATGGAAAACTTGGAGATAAAGAACACAATCATTTGTATCAGAGAAACCCTGGTTGCTGGATTCTTCCAGATTTGCTTTCGAACAAAGCCTGGCTCGCAAAAGGTGAGCACGACCATCTGATACTGGACGGCGAGCTTCGTGTTTACTCGTGGTGGCGCCACACTGGGTTCTTGTCAAAGAACATCGCTCTGGAGGATCCATCTCCGCCTACTGGTCGACATACTCGGAGTAGTACCAAGACCGGCATCTTGCGTGGCTTGGATCCTATAGAAATCTCTGGATCCGTGTCTGGAACATCAGGAGAAGGTGCTACGAGTCTAAGTGTAAATCTACAACAGGTCATGCCTGATGAAACAGCAGAAGAAAATCCTGTTGCATTTGCAGTAAATGAATGGGAGCAGTTGATCGGTTGAGCTACGTTTTTTTCGGAGTGTGGTGGGTTAGGAGGTGATGCGGTCGCCGAGGGGAAGAAACGTTAGCGAACTTTGACATTTTGCATATTAATGAGGTCCAAGGGTTTTTGGCCTGGCCGATGTTTGTAAACTCTTTGGGCCAAGTTATTTATAATTATGTTGCTATGGTTACCTAGTTAGGTGTTAATTTTATGAAAGTTTGTGTGATTAAAACATGTGTCTATTACGTAGTAATATCATTCTTACGTCGTCAGACCACACATGATTTTAAACTACTAAGAGATGCAATCAAAGATTTGCAGAATGACGCATGCGTGTGTGTCGTCATTTTTTTTGTATATGTCATGATACGTCATTAAGTGTCAGAAGTGTCATGTACGTAATTTTGTTTTGACGTCATAAACGGTTTCAAGATAAATGCTCTCGATTATTCTTTATATCTTTAATCGCAATACTTAATATTTGTGTGTTGTTCTAAAAATAGATTGGCCCGACGACTTTTTTAACGCTAGAAATGGGATGCTGCGCGGCAAAAAACAAATGTCAGGAAAAGGGATTCGACGGACAGTTCGACGAGTTGGTCGCCGTCGAAACTACCGCCCTGGCGGGCGTATGGTTGCCTGGTGGCTTCGACGTCGTGCCAATGTCCCTAGGATCAACACCTGGCTACGGCTCCGTCGATGGAGGCGAAAACGTCGTGCCATTGCCCCACAATGCCAAGCTCGACGTTTGAATTTGTATAGGAATCAATGTTTTGTACGGAAGGAGAATAAAGATTTAGTATATTTACTTGGAAAGTAGATTCTTCAGGCAGTGTGAGTAATCCTGGATTTGAATTGCTATGTCCAAGCAATCAGAAATGTCTGCCTGACAACGACGCAACAGTGGACATGAAGTCTTCAATCTGGAACCTGTATCCTCGACATTACTTTCGAGGATACAAAGTGGTGTATTATCCACGTAGAATATTGAAAAGAACACAAATGAATGCTGGCAAGCAAATTTTTATCAGAGATGTTAGGTCTGTAAAATTGGCCTTCGTAAAAGATAATTGGATTCAGCAAACGAGTGGCAGACAAAATATGGGCAAGAAACCGAAGCTTCATGACCCTCTGGACGCATCCATCCCTTTTCGGTGGATGACTGTAAAGAAACCATTTGTGTTGTCTCAGTACAAAATCACGAAGAATACTCTTCGTTTCACCAATCCAAGAGTGAATATGAGAGCACAATGCGAACCTTCGAAGAACCAAA
>JADBJO010028257.1:0-5000 GCA_016801955.1 Conus betulinus
GGTTAAGTGTGTGGTGGTTTTCTTTGTCATCGGATTTGATTGAGCGATCCATTTCATAAGTTCAAGCAGACCGCAAATTGACGCGGGGGTTATTTTACACGCGTCTTAAGATCAACGACTACAAAGCCCGAGGTTTTTCTTCCAGGGGCCTGCCTGCCTCGTGATCGCCACTAATTGGACCGGGGAACCCCATCTGTGACATTAACTGGATTGTAATTATCGATTTGTAATGAGCGGGTCAGTGCGCTTCCACTTAAAAGGACGAAATGGACGCGTTCGTAGACAAGGTATTTATAAAATAAAATACGTGGCTTTGTTGACGTCAGAAATTTCTTCGCTCCAACGCTCACACAACACGCGCGCGCGCTGTGCGCGCGCGCGCGCGCACACACACACACACACACACACCCACACACACGCACAAGCACACAACCACACACACACACAGAAGAGAGGAGAAGGAGAAGGAACACAGGAGAGAGCCGAGAGAATTCACAAACATAGACACAGGACAGAATTCACAACATAGATACAGGACAGAATTCACAAACATAGATACAGGACAGAATTCACAAAAATAGACACAGGACATAAAATTCAACGCACACAGTGTTAAGCCACAATAGACGGTACTCAAACGCACAGACACATCACTGGCAATAAAACATGCTAACAAACCATGCTAACAAACGCATACTTTGGCATACAGTTAACATAACACAGTAATATATAATGCTCTATTGAACCTTACAGCCCGCCTTTTAAAAGGCTCTTTGCAAGTATTATGTAGATTTATCAGATTATTTTGGTTTCAGTCATGTGCAAAATCGTAAAGAGTATCCTTAAATCTCCATAGAATTCACATGAGATATATTTCAGTAGCAGGTTACTCACAGCGGGACAAACACACAGAACTGTGTTTCACGATCGTTTGCATTTTTTATTTGATGGACAAATCAGAATATCTTCCGCAGCTTTTGTACATCGATGACGGTGTACTGCTGTGTCTGATATACCAAATATAAACTTCGTCAAATAATCTCTACCATATCTATCAATATTAAGCGAAAGATATATTTGAGAATTCCTCGGTGATTTACAGTTTCTGCACAATGGTAATCTAGAAATTTCCTGAATATATATACTCGTTCCAGTTTTGTCATCTGCGATGTGTAAATATTTGACAAATACACACAAGAAGTTCTTCACATTTTCAACTCCTTGTTTTATCCAAACAAAACCAAAACAGTTCCGAAATAGTATCCCGAAACCCACGTGTTTTCTAATGATTCGAATATCTTTATATGCTTGGTATTGATTCTATTTTCATTCACCCGTAAAATTCTAAACCACTATTTTAAACGCTAAACACGTGAATGAGGTATAAGTATGGTAACGCTTTATGTCTTCAAATTCTTAGTCGTTCGGCTGGTATACGCGACATCCCAAACATTTCTTCAAAGCACATTGTGATCTTTGTCACTATGAGTTGCAGCTACAAACAATCCTAACAATTCGGCCATAAAGAGCAAGAAGTTGTCGTCTAGATGAAAAGAACTTCAGGAATACTTTTTCAGTTTAGCTACTTTTCATGTTTCTTTCTTTCTTTTCTTTTTCTTTCTTTCTTTCTTTTTCTTTCTTTATTCCTTTCTTTATTCTTTTTCTTTCTTTCTTTCTTTTTTCTTTTCTTTTCACTTTTCTTTTTTTTAATTTTTTTTTTTTTTTTTACATTTTCCATACATAATTGAAAATGACAATATAGGAGACCGTACAAACAAAAGCAAACGAAACAAAACAAAACAAAAACAAAACAAACAAAAATCAACAAAAAAAAACAACAAACAAACAAATAAATAAATAAATAAATAAATAAATAAATAAATAAATTATTGAATGAAAAGGACACTACAAGTAAACATCTACACAGAAATGAACGGTAGCTTGAATACTAGATGAACAAGAATCTGTAGTTACATTGTAGTATTCCGGGTGACAGGTATACATATTTATACGTCTCATGCACATTACAAGTATGGCAAAAACAAGTAACGGCACGATGGGTTTGCTAGCTCGTTGGTTTATCTATTCAAAAAGTTTTTTTTTTTTTTTTAAAATAAAACCATTCTGCCTGAAAACTGTTATATCTCATATTTGTTAAAGAAATATACTTGTCAGTGTCATATTTAATCTTCAAGAAGGATTTAAAGTTAACATAGAGTGGCAGAGTTTCGACCGTTTTACATTTGAAGATGAAAAATTTTTGCAAGGATTATAATATAATCAAGGACATGACTTGATTTTGTATTCTCTTCATATCCAAATAGCACAAACGTTTTCGTTAAGTAAAAGGTTAAAGCTGTTTTTCTGTGCTGGAGTTGATACATGCTTCTAACTGTCCCCAAAAACGTTTTACATGTGGACATCCCCATAACATGTGACTAATGCTATCTCTCACATTTTTACAGAAAGAGCAATCCTCAGAGTTAACAACATTCATGTTTGTAAGGATGACGTTAGTTGCTAATATTCGGTGCAGAATTCTTATTTGGAACCATTTCAGTTTGATTTCTTGTATTTTCTTGGTCTTGTGAAAATATTTTTCCAGTTAAGCTCTCTTTTCTTTTTGTAATTCCATCTTTTACATTTTGGGGTTCTAATTTGTCCTTTAGCATATCATAATAGAACTTCGTTCCTTTTGGGATGGAATATATCAGTTGAAGCGTTTTGTGAGTCAATGCAATGCAATCGTTACTGTTAAAGGTTAATCCTGTCTCTTGTTGATATAGCAACGTATAGCCCCGACACATCCATTATAAGTGACAAAATCGACGTTAACACCATGTTTTTGTTTAAACTGATTCATAGTAAAAGAGGTTCCATCATCATTTAACAAATCTCTAATCAGAAAAATACCCTTGTCAGCCCATCTCTTATAGTAAATGATTCTTTGACCTATACTAATATTTATATTATAGAAAATAGGTTCCAAAAGCAAATCACTTGTTGTTTCAATATTTACCTTTAAGCTTAATAGTTTATATGCTTCGAAGACATTGATCCAAAAATTGCTTAACATGTGTTTCTCAGCAGGTATTGATGGGCCCAATAAATCTAACCTAGCTATGTTCGGATGAATTGTTGTGAGTTATCTTTTCCATTTGTGATTACTATTTTTCAGTCTTCGAATCCAGCTGAGTTTTAATGCTGTTACTGCATCCATAATATGAGGAATTCCAAGTCCACCTTTATTAATATTGCTTACAGCTACTTTCCTGTTGATTCTATCTTTTTTCCTACTCCAAACAAAAACTGAAACACCGAGATTTGTATTTGAATCTATCAATTGCTCGGGTGGATTTGGTAGCAACATCCATAGATAAGTCATTTTTGACAGAAATTAAAGACTTGAGAACCGCTGCTCTACCCAAAGGCGTTATGTTTCGTTTAAGCCATATCTTGTACAGTCTTTTAATTTCTACACACTATTCGTTCAAATTCAAGTTCGTACAGTCGGTTAAATCATTAGTTAACCAGACGCCAAGCACTTTGAATTTAGGGGGATTCCATTCAAAGTGTAAATGAGGCATAAAATCTCTCTGGGAATGCATTTGTTTCCTAACCATATAGCCGCCGACTTTCCTGTATTAAGTTTTTAAACCAGACTTTTTACCAAACACATCTAATGTGCTCAAAGCTTCTTCAAATGATGCTTTTTTTGTCGTTTAAGAAAAGTTCAGTGTCTTCAGTAAACTGAGAAATTTTATATTTCATGTCACCTATTTTCATTCCTTCTATCTTATTATTTTGACCTATCATGCAACCCAGGATTTCCACACATAGGATAAACAAAAATGGAGAGATAGGATCCCCTTGTCTACAGCCCCTCCCAACTTGAAACCATTCAGAGATAATCCCATTAACACAAACTGCTGATTTAGTGTGTCTCTATAAAAAGCACTAACCCCACTGGCATATATTTGGACTAAAGCCAAATGCACGCATAACGTTTGACATAAACTTCCAGCGAACAGAATCAAAGGTTTTTTTGAAAATTTATCCATTAAAAGCAAACCAGGCATTTTGTTCTTATTCAAATAATCAACTAGGTCATATATTAATCTAATGGTGTCACCTATACAACGGTTAGGCACAAAGCCTGACTGATCTTCATTTATGATTGAAGGTAAGATGAGCTTAATTCTGTTAGCAATACATGCAGACCCCAATTTTATACACCACATTTAATAATGATATTGGTCTCCAGTTTTTTAAAATCTACCCCTATCCTTATCAGGTTTGGGTAAACAAACAGTTAGACCCTCTTTTTGAGTAGACGATAGTTCTTGATTGCAAAATCTCTCATTTAACGACCTTACTATGAACGTTCCTAATTGATCCCAAAACACCTTGAAAAATTCAACGGTGAACCCATCTGTGCCAGGACTTTTGTTATTTTTCGTTTGTTTTAAAGCCTCAGTAGCTTCACCTAAAGTTATCAGTCCCTCCATTAAGCCCTTTTCATCCGCTGTTATTGTAGGCAGGTTATTTACAAGTTCACTAACAACACTGTCTTCCGCTTCCTTTTCCTCGTAAAGTTTTCATAAAAAATGTTTTACTTATTTTACATTATCATTGGTTTCTGTTATTTCAATTCCATTATCAAGTACAATTTTACTTATACATTTATCAACATAATTTTTTTTCTCTAAACAACACAACGGCCATTCTTCACAGCACACCACATGGACATCAGATAAGTCTCTCTTCGTTCTTTGTTTGTACTGTCCTAAATGTTAAATGTGATCTCTTTTTTTTTTTTTAACTTGAAGAAGACCCAAGAGGTCGAAATGCATCGTGTCTTGTCCTGTACTTTGTTTGTCAATGTCCTTGGCGGCAACTAACCCCCACTCTTTCTAAATTTTGCTTCGTTCTCCGCCATCAGTCGCTCCATTTTGAAACACAAATACCTTTTCACATTTTCCCCTTCGGCCACCCATCGA
>JADBJO010028257.1:12500-20343 GCA_016801955.1 Conus betulinus
CCGAAAAGCAGAGAGAGAGAGAGAGAGAGAGAGAGAGAGAGAGAGAGAGAGAGAGAGAGAGAGAGATTCCCTTTCTTCCTATGCCTCCTTACTCATCATGCTATTTCTAGAAATGATTCATATGGAAATAAAATCGTGTGCATCATTGCCATTGTAATGGTGGTATCCTTTTTTGTGTGCATGATGATATTGCATGCAGTTCCATGTTCTTATGTTCTTGTCTGTTAGCTTTTCTAAAATTCGTCTTCCGTTTTCATTTCTGCCGTCCTTTTTCATTAACTGATGGCAAGATCTCTCTCTCTCTCTCCTCTCTCTCTCTCTCTCTCTCTCTCTCTCTCTCTCTCTCTCTCTGTCTGTCTGTCATCCACACATCTGTCTGTCTGTCTCTCTCCGCTGATCCTTTCAGCCCCCATTTCTATCCTTTACTATTGAGATGAAAATACTCAAATATGATAGTAAGGAAAAAGAAGGACGGAGAAGAAATCTTCCTATATGGAGACTTCCCTCGCACTAGGAAAAAGGGGGGGGGGGGGGGGGGGGGGGGGGGGGGGGGGGGGCAAGGCGGTGGGACGGGGGGAGGGAGGCAGAGGGAGGAAGAAGGGGAGTAAGAACCAAATTACCACTCCCACACCAATACCAAAACATCCAAAGTGCCAGGAGAAAAGGGGAAAAAAAGCTGTAAAAAAAAAAAAAAAAAAAAAAAAAAAAAATCCCCTCTTGAATTGCTCATTAGGTGTTCTCCACAACAAAACCCTCCAGAAACTAAAGCTGCGGTCACAACATCCGCTTCGCTGATAAACGGTTCTGACAGGCCAAGAAAGCGGCCGAACCCCCATCCGTTTCACACTCCTCCCAGACCTGTAAGCACGTACCGTGCGCTTATAATCTCTTTCCCCCCCATCTCTGAACTCACGTGCCTGATGACGCCATAGTGATAATGATCGCCAGGAGCATGCCATGCTGCCTGAAGGAACGAGGAGTGTGGGGGTGGGGGGAGGTGGGTGGGTGGGCGGAAGGTTCTGAGGTGCACTTCGCCGGCACTACTTTCCTCTGACTTTCTTTTCTACTGCTGATCTCCCTTTGATCCACTGTTGAAGGTTTGCCATGGAAACCCTTTGAAACATCTACATGCCTTTCGACGCTTTATGGAATTCACTTGAGGCAAAGTTCACCCTCTATCCTCCCACCATCACAAACTGACGTCACTCGAGGTATTGGGCATCGGATTATCTTTTGTTGATCTTCAAACCCTTTTTAACATCTTGGAAGCATAGGTTACCGATGTGGTAGTTCATCGATGTCTGATGATTGATTCTTTGATCGCTGGAGTGTTGTTGTGATCACATGTGATTTTGTAGCTTTGAAAGTAGATAAATAAACACACACACACACACACACACACACACACACACACACACACACACACACAGAGTTTTTTGCTTTAATTGTTGTGTTCATTGTATCTGTCACAATATATGCAAACCAATGCAAAACCTGAGAAACAATGTGCCGTGTGTATGCCAGTACTTCAAGGCCATCCGAGCAATAGATTCGGAATTGAATTACACAATGCCAAAATCAACAATAAGCAAAGCCATTCTGAGGTCATGTTTCTCTGAGAGAGAGAGAGAGAGAGAGAGAGAGAGAGAGAGAGAGAGAGAGCGAGAGCGAGAGAGAGAGAGAACGAGAGCAAGAGCGAGAGAGAGAGAGAGAGAGAGAGAGAGAGAGAGAGAGGAGAGAGAGAAACAGTACAGACACAGACACACCGACGCATAGACAAACACACAGACTGAAAGACAGACAGACACAAAACAGACAGACACACAGGCAGAGTTTATTGTTTCACTGGACACCAGCATCATGGGAGATGGAAGGAAGATAGGGGATTGTGAAATCTTCTGTACATAAACCTCAACTAAACACTCAATGTATTGGAAAAAAAATGTCTGTCACAGACACACAGCCTGAGGGCGTAACGTTTCTGAGACCAACGATGCAGACCCACTTTCTCCTACTTGTTTTCGTTTCTTTTTAAATGCACAATTCCGCCCACTTCAGTGCTGATTCAATGGAAACAAGTTCAGCGGAGCAAAGCGAATGCATAGGCATTAAAAACAAATACACAAACAAACAAAAACAACAAAACGGAGAGGCCGTCGTCATTTCTACTACGCATGCGCATCCCACATTTACATCACTCACGGTACCCGGGGATGGTCTATTTTTCGAGGGCCTTTAAAATTATCACTTCCACCACCATTCCTATATGTTCTTGGTTTTGTTTTTCGTCTTCTCGTCTTTTTTTTGTGTGTCTTCTTTATCTTATTTTTCCCCCCTTTTTTCGGCTTGTCTTGTTTCTGCAAGATTGAAGAGAAGAGGAAAGCGAGATGGAAGTCAAATAAGAAAGATTCTTGGAATCTACAATTTCATGCTCTGTTTTAATAATTCTCTCTCCTTCTCTCCTTCCTTCCCATCCCTGGATTCCATCCCACTCTCACCGCTTCCTCTGTCTGTCTGTCTGTCTCCTTCCCTCCCTCTCTGTCTGTCTGTCTCATTCCCTCCCTTTTTCTGTCTGTCTCCTTCCCTTTCTGTCTGTCTGTCTGTCTCTCGCTCTCTCTCTCTCTCTCTCTCTCACACACACACACACACACACACACACACACACACACACACACACACACACACACACGATTCAAATGAAATCCTAAACTCCACTTTTCTGTCTTTCCTACCCGGCGGCCAGCGGTTGAGCCTGTCATTTATGAAAACCAGTGAAAAAGTAATTTAGAATCTTCCAGTCCAATTTCAAGTCTATTTAAAGGTTTCTGTTTCGAAGAGTGAAATGAATGAAGGCGTTTCTTTGACGGAAAATATAAGAAGTTGCCGTAAGTAGTGGTACAACACAAAGAAAAACAAATCAGTCACTATAGCACTTTCTCCCTTTTGGTGGTAGAAATTTTGTATGTAAGAGAAAAAAAAAAAAAAAAATGCTGCTCTCTCCCCGCCGGGGAAGTGAAACCTGATCTCCCCCGTTACAGGCGGGGATACTAACCACTATACTACCGAGAGGCTGACAGAAATTGGTAACATTTAAGTTTATAAACCGTTATTGCTTAAACTATGCACACAAAATTATCATTTATAGCCGTTAGTAACGACTATTCTGGTAAAAATAAACATGGGGCATCATCCGTGACCCACAATGAACATATCTACAAATCTTCAGAAAGATCGGTCCAGCAGTTTTGTCTGGAGCGAGTGGAACACATTTTGACCACGGACGGACAGATAGACAGACAGCATTTCTTCGTTCCCATTGTAAAGTACTCCCTGCTCTATAACAACATGGAGTACAAAAAGACCGCTATGGAGAAATAATATCAAGCAAATTGATCGACTGTTACAGAGGCAACAGAGTTATTTGAAAATTCCTTTATAACATAATTTGCTCATCACAGTTCAAGAGAAACAGGCTCAGCGTTACAATCGAAAGGCTTTTCGATTAGTTTCTTAGACTGTAGAGCGGGACTTCTCCTGTGCCAGAAAGCCAAGATTTCATGAAACAGGTCTGCTGGACCAGACAGCATGCATTTCTTCTCCTGTGCCAGAAAGCCAAGATTTCATGAACCAGGGCTGCTGAATCAGACAGCATGCATTTCTTCTCTGTGCCAGAAAGCCAAGATTTCATGAAACAGGTCTGCTGGACCAGACAGCATGCATTTCTTCTCCTGTGCCAGAAAGCCAAGATTTCATGAACCAGGGCTGCTGAATCAGACAGCATGCATTTCTTCTCTGTGCCAGAAAGCCAAGATTTCATGAACCAGGGCTGCTGAACCAGACAGCATGGGTATCTTTTGCACAGAAAATGTGTTTGGAATCCGCACCCCTGTCATTGCAGTTCATGCTGGTCCCGAAGCTTCTGTGGTCTCTACTGGTGTACGATACTGCACTAGCACTGTGGTGGTCTGTACTTGATATAGCACTAGCACTGTAGTGGTCTGTACTGGTGTACGATATAGCACTAGCACTGTGGTGGTCTCTACTTGATATAGCACTAGCACTGTGGTGGTCTCTACTGGTGTACGATACAGCACTAGCACTGTGGTGGTCTGTACTGGTGTACGATACAGCACTAGCACTGGGGTGGTCTGTACTGGTGTACGATACAGCACTAGCACTGTGGTGGTCTCTACTTGATATATAGCACAAGCACTGTGGTGGTCTGTACTGGTGTACGATACAGCACTAGCACTGTGGTGGTCTGTACTGGTGTACGATACAGCACTAGCACTGGGGTGGTCTGTACTGGTGTACGATACAGCACTAGCACTGTGGTGGTCTGTACTGGTGTACGATACAGCACTAGCACTGTGGTGGTCTGTACTGGTGTACGATACAGCACTAGCACTGTGGTGGTCTGTACTGGTGTACGATACAGCACTAGCACTGTGGTGGTCTGTACTGGTGTACGATAAGCACTAGCACTGTGTGGGTCTCTACTGGTGTACGATAAAGCACTAGCACTGTGGTGGTCTGTACTGGTGTACGATATAGCACTAGCACTGTGGTGATCTCTACTGGTGTACGATACAGCACTAGCACTGTGGTGGTCTGTACTGGTGTACGATAAAGCACTAGCACTGTGGAATCAATGGAAGCCCAAAGCCAACCAATAAACAAGGAAATGTCTGGGTGTCCCACCTGCTCTCACTGCCGTTGCACTCTACAGCGCCAAGCAAAGCTAAGCTTCCTCTAAAATCCATCCTCGAGGAATACAAAGGTCACTAGCCATGCTTGAGGACTCCGAAGACGAAGTTGTGAGATCAGTCCGGCCCAAGCTAAAGACTGGTCGAAAGCGGAAAGTTCTACAGGAAGCGGCCATGGCAAAGGAACACCTCGAGATCAGAGAAACAACAGGCCACACGCAGTCAACAGACAGGGGCTGAAATAAACAGAAATGAAATGGTGGTCAAAAGCAGAAGGGAAAGGAAAAAAGAGACCTGGTAATAGAAAACCGAAGAAAAAAAAAAAGAGAATCCAGAACGCAGCCCAGCAATGCCAACAAGGACAGTGGACTACGTAAGAAAACGCAGCCCATAAATGCCTGACCTGGAATGACATACGCACATGGCACCTCTCGGAGTCAGCTTCTTCCACTAGAGCTGTATAATGACGTCCTGCACTCAAACTCAAGCCTGGTCAAATGAGTGGAAATTAATGATCCCACGGGTCCACTCTGTCACGGCAAACAAACAGCGGAACATGTTCTGAGTTCACGCAAAACAGCGCTAACCCAAGGAAGGTACACATGGAGGCACAGCCAAATGCTCAAGGAGATCGCAGACGGCAGGAAGCCGCAAATCATGGTCTGGAACAGCTGTGATATCAGGAGCGTGGAAGCAGGGTTTACTGGATGGAGAAGACGACTGGGAATACACAGCAGACCTTCCAGGATGGGAGAACCATCCAGAGATCAGCAGGAAGAGTGGCATGAGACTGGGATATTGTTCTTCACTCAGGTTCATCAAAACAAATGATTCTGATCGAACTCGCTGTTTCATACGAAAGCAGAATGGAGCAAGCTCACATCTACAAGACTGAGAGGTATGCCACTCTAGCCAGCATCTTGAGGGAATCTGGCTTCCAGGCCCAGGTCCTCACCATAGAGGTTGGAGCAAGGGGTCTGTAGGCTCATCAGTTTATGATCTCATGACAGCACGGGATTTCAGGGAAGAAGAGGACCAGAACCCTGAAGGCAATGGCAGAGGCAACTGAAAAGAGTTCCAGCTGGATCTGGTCGAGGAGGAACAAAAGTCAACTTCATGAGGCTTAAATTTCCAAACTTAGATCAGGTGCCCGTGAGCAGTGGGGTAAAAACATCCGTATAAAAAGGCACGCTTTGAGATTCCAACCCATCTAAAAGATGTGGGTTCGAATGCCGGCAACATCAAGGGAAAAGTCGGCAGTAGAAGAGCATCTGGGAGTCATGACCTGGATGCAGCCCGACCCCCTTAGAGTGTAAGGAGTTCAGGGCCAAAACACTTGTCTGTTGGAGGTTTCTTCTCTGAAAACGAGCTGCTGTCAATCTCTCTCCCTAGGCTTTCTTCCTGCTGAAGACTAAAAATGTATAAAACTAGACAATCGACATCTTTGAACATTCAAAAATTCAAAGTGTGCAAATGTATTTTTTTCATAAAATAGTAAACTCACACCACATCAGTTCCTTGAAATGCTTTTAAAAAAGAAAAAAAAGCTTTTACCTTCTTGTTTGGCATGTTAATAAACAAAGGAAGTTTGTGTAAATAATCTGTTGCTGCTGCGTGTGCGTGGGTGTGTGTTTTTTGTTTCTACGTTTGAGAGAGAGAGAGAGAGAGAGAGAGAGAGAGAGAGAGAGACAGAGAGACAGAGAGACAGAGACAGAGACAGAGACAGACAGACAGACAGACAGTGGTGTGTAAGTTTTTGTTTGTACGTTTGAGTGTGCGTGTACGCACGTGTATATGTGTGTGTGTGCGCGAGCGCGTGTGTGCGTGTGTGTGTGAGTGCGTGCGTGCGTGCGTGCGTGCGTGCATGCGCGCGCGCGCCGCGCGCGCGCGCGCGTGTGTGGTGTATGTGTGTGTGTGTGTGTGTGTGTGTGTGTGTGTGTGTGTGTGTGTGTGGCGCGCACGCGCGCACGTATGTATTTTTGTATATGATGCGTGCTCTATGTTCCATTTATCTCACTGCAATAGAGGTGCCTATGCGTATGAAAGAGAGAGAGAGAGAGAGAGAGAGAGAGAGAGAGAGAGAGAGAGAGAGAGAGAGAGAGAGAGAGAGAGAGAGAGAGAGTTGTGTGCTCCTGTGCTCCTGGTTCTGCATGTGCTTGCAAAGTGTGTAGCAAAGATACCAGTCTTTGAGTGCAGTAGTGTTTGTTTTTTTTTTTTTTTTCCCAGTGTCTTCTCAGTTTCCATTTCATATTCACTAGGTGCGGTGATTGTTGACCGCTTGGGACGCAATCCAACGCGACACATTTCTGGTGTTTTTTTTTTTCTTCTTCTTTCTTCTTCTTGGGATCAGATTGGATGATTGCGTCCCCTAAAACTACCCAGAGAGCAGCGAAGCTAACAAATCCTTCTGTCTTTCAAAGACATTCCACAAGCAGCTTACATTGCCAGATCCATCCTCTAAACAGCTGAAAAGAGCTCTGGGCCTAGTCTAACATGACACGATAAACGATAAAACAGCACAGTTTCCAGGCCTTTCATTCCTGGAGTGCAGCATGGGGTTCTTGCTGCTTGATGCCTGATTGATTCAAAAGACATACAGAAAAGAGGAAGATGAATGAAGGAAAGAGAGAAGTAGGAAGGAAGGAAAGAAAGAAAGAAAGGAAGGAAGGAAAAAGGAAGGCAGGAGAAAAGGGAGAAAAGAAGGAAGAAATGATAAACACATAAAGAAAGAAAGAAGGAAAGAAAAAGGAAATGAGGACGGGAAAAAGCGAAAGAAAAGAGAAAAAAAAAGAGAAAAGAAATAAAGAAATGAAAGAAAAGAGAACAAAGGAAGAAAAGAAATGAAACAAAGGAGAAAAGATACGAAAAAAGAAAGAGAAAGAAAGAAAGAAAAGAAAGAAAGAAAGAAGAAAGAAAGAAAAGGAAATGAAGTCAGAAAGAAAGAAAGGAAGGCAACAAGTAAGGAAGAAAAGAAGGAAGAAAAGATAAAGAAAGAAAGAAAGAAAGAAAGAAAGAAAAGAAAAGAAGGAAAAAGGAAACGAGGACGAGAATAAGCGGAAAGAAAAGAAATCACATAAATTACAAAAGAGAAAAAATTAAAAGAATAGAGAGATAGAGAGAGAGAGAGAATAAGATCG
>JADBJO010028258.1:0-2500 GCA_016801955.1 Conus betulinus
TGGAATAGTATGCTAAGCTGTATCCTATATAAGTCTTAATCTAACTTTCCGTTACTTTTGGAAAATATATCATGAGCTTGTCCACACATTACACAGTATTCTAATTCTCTTACTGAATAATTATTTCATTTCCCCTCGCTTAGGGTGCGTGATGTGTTGTTTTTTTTCCTCCGCATCTGCCTGTTTTTGTACTCCAGTTTTATTGGAACAGTGAGTACTTTACAATGGGGAACGAAGAAATGCTCTCTCTCTCTCTCTCTCTCTCTCTCTCTCTCTCTCCTGGTGTGTGTGTGTGTGTTTGTGTGTGTGGTGTGTGGTGTGTGTGTGTGTGTGTGTGTGCTGTGTGTTGTGTGTGTGTGTGTGTCTGTCTGTCTGTCCGTGGTCAAAAATGGTAATGGTGCTCGGTTACTTATCCTTGGAATTTATTAGTCAATTATAATTTAGTCCCTTGTGGATTCATTCCAAGAACTGGCCCTCAGCCTACTTTTCACTAGAAAATGTAGCTTGTTTTGCTCTTTCATGATTTTCTTTTGCTTCTTAGGTGACACACCTTTGGTTGTTTTTTTTTGAAAACTCAACAAACATACTATGGTATGCACACCAGCCTTTTTCTGGGATAGCTTCTTCTTAAAACCGAAAGGGCAGAGGAGTTAAGTTACCACTTTCCGCGGTCACTGCGGAGAGAAAGAAACAATCAGGTTTCGAAATACCGGTATCTGACCAGGAGTTATACGTTAGTGAGTTTCCTCCCCATTGGAGAGTGTCTCCTCCTTGGAGACTATAATAAGCTTGCTGAAGACTCATTTGAGAAGCATTTATTATTCCCCACTCACCTCTCAAGCACATACTGTTAGTTAGGCAGAATTAACTGCCACTGCAGATATGAATGCTTACCTCTCCCCCTATTTCTCACTCTAAGACATAAGAGCAAGTTTTGTTTTATATGTGTGTGTGTGTGTGTGTGTGTGTGTGTGTGTGTGTGTGTGTGTGTGTGTGTGTGTGTGTGTGTGTGTGTGTTGTACTACTATGCTGAGAGTACATTATATGCTTTGCATCTTGTTCTTTTCATGTCTCACATCCATGCCACCTCTGTGACCTTGCACCCGCGCCATTTATTGCGATTCCCTGTCCACATCTACAGCCTGGCTTGTCACGCATCGGTCCTGTCATCGGTATTCCACGAAAAGAGCAGTCATGTCATGTCGTCATGAGGCAACCCACCAGAGGAGACACTGCACTGCTTCCAATATACGTCGGTGGTATTCAGTAGTGCCTGTTCAGATCCAACTTTCGCAGAACACCATCTACTAATCTCCTTCATTATCATCATCATCATCATCATCATGGGTGTCCGTCGTGGTCGACAAAGACGTCAGTGACTCCGCATACATGTGTGAGCGCAAGCCAAAGCTGGCCACACAATATACGTCCGCACTCTGGTGGGCATACGACAGCTGTCAATGGGTCAGGTCTCCTCTCTTTGCGGGCTGGCGCTTCTGGTCCAATTCCTACAAACGCTTCTCTTCGAAGTTTGTTTACTCCTTTGTGGACAGCACATGTGTGCGGTCTGTGGGCAAAGTGTTTCCCAGCCCTACTGAAGACAATAACTGCTTAGCCGAGGAGCTAGCGAATGTAAGGTCTCCCTCCCTCCAGTGGGCGCCATTAGGTCCGTCCCAAGACAGACCCCATGAACTTGATGATGCAGGCGATCTAACACCAACTTCAGCAAAGGGTGAAGCGTGGAGAGGAAAATTAAACCTGAGGTCACCATGAAGACGGGGCATGAAGGGTCACAGAATCTGGAATATCTTTCATCCTGATTAATGAGGATGATTAAGATGATGCTACAGATTTCTATTCTGGTCTGAGACTGCATAGCGAGGCTGTACTCTATACGTTTACTGCCAGATCTCGGCAGCCAGTCAGGCCCGAGAGATACAGACACCTGCAGTGATGGTCAGGAATTTTGAGCGACACAAACAGTAGACGCATCCTTTCAGTGGATGAAACTCGACTGCGTGGTCCCTGTCTTCCATAGCAAACCTATCTCTGGGTAAAAAAAAAAAAAAAATCCCACATTGAAATGGCTTTGATAAGAATCGAACTTACGATCTTCCAGCTAGGAGTCTATGACCCTAACTACTTCGTCACAGCAGCTAGCATCTGTCTGTTTGTCGGTTATTTGTTTGGCTTATTGTTTGTTTGTATGTTTGTTTTTGTCAGCAAGACTACACACAAATTGTAGATTCGGTTTACACAGAACATGGGGGACAGACAGAAGGTGACACTGGGACGATCCTATACGAATTTTGTTGCGGATCTGTGTCGAAGATCCGGATGACCAGGCCGCGGTTCAAGATTACTGACAAATGCATTGACTGAACATGAATAACTTGAACTTAGTGTTTACGGACTGATAGCCACCTTAAGAAATAATCACAATCGAAATTTGTAATGGCATAAGCATCGACATTTTGTACACACACACAAACACAACACA
>JADBJO010028258.1:17500-20343 GCA_016801955.1 Conus betulinus
ATTTTCTTTATATTCCATATATTTCGTTTTATTTATTTTTTTGTTAATATTTTGTTTGTTTTGTATTTATATTTATTCTTAATATTTAATATTATTTATATTATAATTTATATTCATATTTGTGTCATTTGATCTATCTAATCGTTTGTTTATATTTAAATATATGGCCAATCCGTATTCCCCTATTAATTCCTATTCCTACCTCTTTCTTTCCTTCATTGTTATAAAATTTTTGTTTTGTGGGGTTTTATATAAATCCCCCCCCCCCCCCAATACTCCCCCACTAAATCATATTCCCCCCCCATAAAATAAAAAAATAAATCCCCCCCAACAAAAAAAATATCCCCCCCCCCCATACCCCTAAAATCATCCCCCCCCCCCCCCCTCTAAAAAAAATGGTAGCTGTGATTTTTGTTTACAAATTATCGTTACTTTCCCTGTCCTCTCTCCCTTCGTTTATTATCCACGGGCACGACAATACAGCACACCGACGGTAGAAAGAAAGAAATGAAATTCAAGAAAATACACCTGTCCATAAAGAAAACGAGAAATGAAACGAATTTAGGACATCAATATGACCAGAATAGCGATGCTAGAGATAAGAGAGAGAGAGAGAGAGAGAGCGAGCAGGAGAGGATCGAGAGAGAGCAGAGACGAGCAGAGGGAGGAGACCAACGAAAGGAGAGAAAACAAATACACAAAAAAAGTAGACGAAAAATACAGACATACTATGAAAATCATCGTCTGTTCATCTTTTTCCCCCCATCACTCGACCTTACAACAATCACACACACACACACACACACACACACACACAACACCACACACACACCACCACACACACACATTTCTCTCTGGAACCGACTGACCTGCCTGAGAAGAGCAGGTGTCGTAATCCCCAACACAGCGTGAACATTTCCAGTTACACTCCAGTGAATCCCGTCACATCACCTGTCCACCACGGCTAAAACACTGACGTAACGAGAACAACACACACACACACACACACACACACACACCACACACACACACACACACACAGAGGCACGCACGCACGCACACACGCACGCACGCATGCACCGCGCGCGCTGCACACACACACACACCACACACCACACACACACACACACACACACACACACACACACACGGACACTAAATCACAAAATCGTAGCGCTCTTTACCACCACAGCACGTGAAACTTGGATAATAACTACAGGTTGCAGTTGCGGGCTTGGGGAGAGAAAAAAAAGTCAAGAAAAAAAAACCAAATATTCAGTCCTGATATGACCGAACCCAACAAGAAAAAGAAACAAAAAATCAAGAAATTCGCGATGGTAATGTACGAAACCACAATCACCATGAAATCACAGTGTTAGGTATTCCTCCGGCACACAAACATCAACATCATCAACATCATCAGCAGCAACGACGACGACGACAGCAACAATAACTAGAAGAAAGGACCGACGACCCTCCTCCCCTACAGAGTCTGGAATCGCTTGCAGGGTTCCACCTCCCGCAGAAAGTCGACAGACAACACCTGCCCGGCAGACCGATCAGACCCCACGCGCTAATTCCTCCGCCCCAGAGCGCTCCCTGCCTGTCCTCCTCTCTGCTGGTTTCTTCTGCCTCCCATGTAGCGCTAGCTAAGGGAAAGATTCCAACGCGCCGCCGCGTGTCTCTGTGTGTATGTGTGTGGGGGGGGGGGGGGGGGGGTTGGGGGTGGTGGTGGGTGTGTGTGTGTGTGTGTGGGGGGTTCTGTGTGTGGGATAGAGAGGCATTGGAGAGAGAGAACAGAGACGAGACAGACAGACAGACAGACAGACAGAGAGGGAGGGGGAAGAGTGTATGTGCTATGTGTGTGTGCGTGGTGTGTTGTGTGTGGTGTGTGGGGGGTGGGGGAGGAGAAGAAGAGAGAGAGAGAGAGAGAGAGAGAGACAGACAGACAGACAGACAGACAGACAGACAGAGACAGAGAGAAGAGAGAGGGAGACAGCGTAATGTATGCGTGTGGGATAGAGTTATTGAAGAGAGAGAGAAGCGAGAGAGAGAGAGAGAAGAGAGAGAGTGCGAGAGTGTTAAGAGAGAGTTGCGTCTTGTGTTGGGTGTGTGTGTGTGTGTGGTCCCCCCCCCTGTGTGTGCGCGCGTGCGCGTGTGCGTGCGTGCGTGAATGTGTGTGGTTGTTTGTGTGTGTGAGTTGCGCGCGCGCGCGCATGCGTGTGTTTTGTGTGTGTGTGTGTGTGTGTGTATGTGATGCGTGTGTGTATGTGTGTGTGTGTGGTGTGTGTGTGTTGTGTGTGTGTGTGTGTGTGTGTGTATGTGGAAGGACGGGAGGGTGAGGGAGCGAGGGACGGGAGTGGAGGGAGGGAGGGCGGCAGGGGGAAATGGGGTGGGGGAAGGGGTGGGGAGTGTCGGTAACGCCGTGACAGACAGCCAGTAAGGGATGTTTGTTCAGACAGTCACAGACACCACCGCAGTCAGCCGCTGCGGCTGAGGAGCCGCACAGGCCGGCAGGGTGGGACGGCACACACACCACACACACACACCACCACAACTACACACACACACCCCACAAACCACACACACACACACACACACACACACACCAAACTACACACACACACACACACCACACACACACACACATACACACATACAAACACACCACACACATAACACACATACATCACACCATAACACGCGCGCGCACCACGCACACACATATACGGCCACGCTTACGCTCACTCACAACGTACCGCACGCAGCACGCGTTCGCGCACCGCCCGCACTTGCTCAAGCACTCACTTGCTTGCACACACACACACACACTTGCGCGCACC
>JADBJO010028259.1:0-20341 GCA_016801955.1 Conus betulinus
AAATGCAAAATAAAAAAAAAATGTTATGTTTCTTCTAAGCGTAAAAATAAAGAAAGAATGCCAACAAACTCTCAACAATGGAGGAAAAATACTCCACTCACAACTGAAGACCAGAAAGTATGGTATTTCCAACAGAAAAGTGCATGAAACAGCCACAAATACAACTACTCCAATAGCAGGGACACACACACACACACACACACACACACACACACACACACACACACACACACACACACACACACATTCTTATGCCTAACTGGTACACATGTAAGAAAGAAAAGGGAACACACACACACACACACACACACACACACACACACACACACACACACACACACACACACACACACACACACACACACACACACACGTCCCTTTCACTCTCAACAGTAATATATATATATATTTTTTTTTATGAACACAAAGTCATTCATGTGCCTGTTGGTCTCTGACCTTGTCATTCAGTTGATCTATATAATCAGCTGTACACCCACTCGAAAAACACGTCTGTGATACTCGCCTCTCACGTGTCAGTTGGCCACGCCCCCTTCAACCTCGACCAGCGCGAGAGTGGGCCCACAGCGTGTGTGTGAAGTTCGTTGCCTAAAGTCTTAGTTGGCTCCCTCACATAGAGTTAGTGAACAGTCAGTCAGTGCTGGCTGGCTCAACGCAAAAACACTGGGGCACACGCGGGTAGGGTAGTAAGTGGGCGTCTTATCAGCCTCTCATAACAGTTTGGCAACGGTCCAACGCTTCACGTTGGAATAATTCGGTCAAGCCCTCACTATCGTTCTTTACTCGTGGCTGTCTGGGTCTTCTCATCTGTATTAGGAACAACCAACTGTCTATTCAATATTCCCAGCACTTGATCTGTGGTAAATGTACGGCAAGGTCGAGTACGTAAAGTGCTTGGTGGTGACGTCATAGTGAATGGAAAAACATCGGAATAAAGTCAATAAAACACTGAACTGAATAGTAGTGTTCTGACAAAGCAAATGGCTGTGAGCATGGCCAGACCATCCCCCAACTATGACGTTTATTGCTGGCTTTTTGACTACATAGTTGGGGAGTATCCATATGATTAACATGAAATAAAGTTTAAAATGCATGCACATGCACACATTCATGGACACACACACTCGCTCATGCATACACATAGTATACACGAACAAGTGCACACACTTGGGGGGGGGGGGGGGGCAAAAAACATGCTTAATGCAATAAGAGACCTAATTCGTCATGTAATCATGGATATTGAAATCCTCAAAAAATGTATTACATTAGCAAATATTTATGAGCCAAGTAGTGAAGATAATCCACAGTCCTTTTGACCTAGTGATTATATTGATCAGATAGGAAATGAACAGGTAATTGTCGCAGGTGACTGGAATTGTACTTTAAATGTTAAGCTTGATGCTAGAAATTATTTCAGTACAAGAACAGGCCAAGAACAAGACGTAAATTTTTTTACTTGTTGGTTAAACAAGAAATTAAAGATATACAAAGAAATAGATTTCCAGACAAGAACATATACACTTGGGGAAAATCTTATTCAGTTAAACTAGCCAGGTTTAATAACATTTTGATAACAGATGAGCTTTGTATGTCACAGATTGTGTCAAAGTTGAACCTGCGTACTGCTCTGATCACTCCATTGTGGCTCTGTCCCTTAAATAAGTTTAAAACTGAACAGTTAAGAAGGGATAGACCATTTTGGAAGTTCGGTAATTCAGTACTAACAGATGGGACTTACACTAATGAAATAAAGAATTGATTTTTGAAAGATATAGTTGCAAAGTGAAACGACTGCAGGCGGAAATCTAAACAAATCTTAAATAAATGTCAGTGACCGCGCCAGAGAAACGTGGACAAACGAGTCACAAGACAAAACACAACGCGTTTCGACCTTTCAGGTCTTCATCAGGTGAAACAAAAACAGAAAAAATAACGAAAATGCACTTAGCTTTGATCACTTCAGATTGCTTCTGTGTTCAGCGCAAGGAGAAGGCGTTGATTCTTTCCAGATCAACCTCCGTGGTGCTCCTTCTCAAATACTGTTAGAACATATTCCTTCAGATGCGTCTGCTTACTCTGCTGAACTTACAGCTCTGGTTCTAGCACTGAGGGATAATCTCACAATCTACGAAGAGGGACTTTCTGGTTTTGTCGGATTCATTGTCAGCTTTGGAGGCCATAGCTGGCCGCAACCTTCAGCCATCCCGAACTTTTACACTTTTTTGAACTTTTTACCAAGTTGAAAGCGGATGGTTACAACATTCTTCTGGCTTGGGTTCCTGGTCATGTTGGCATCGGAGGGAACGAAATGGTTGACGGTTGGCCAAGAATGCCACAAGAGAGAGAAACTGTCAAACACGCCTATCCCCTGCTCAGATCTGAAACCCAAAATTAACGATTATGTCAGAGACCTCTGGCAGGAGGATTGGAATACACAGACGGAAAACAAACTCTTTCAGATCCGTCCAAACCTTAAGGAGTTCCTCTCATCTTCGTCTGGTGGTCGTAAAGAAGAAACAGTTCTATGCCGGCTGCTGCACACCGGCCATTTGTATTTTACCCATTCATACCTTTTAAAGAGTGAAGAAGCTCCGTGGTGCATTCCATGTCATGTGCCACTCACAATGAAAGCATATTTTTTAGAGTTGGGATTTGCACGATGTGAGACACAAACATTTTACAGCAGATTCAATGAAAACCTTGTTCAGAGATGTTCCGCCTGACGCGATCTTTACGTTCGTGAAAGAGGTTAACATTTTTCATCGGATCTGAGATTTTACAGTGGAAAGATTTTTAACAAAGTTTTGGTTGAATGAATGAATGACTTGAGTTGATTTTAACATGGTGACAGCCCTGATATGGCCCTTTGCGGTCGGCTGGGCTATAAGCAACATTATCTTATGTTGCATCCGACAATATGGCAGGTCTATGTGTCCACATGCAGTGTGGGGATCATGGGGCATACAGCATGTCGCATCCAACAATGTGGCAGGTCTGTCTGTCTGTCCACACGCAGTGTGGAGATCATGGGGCAAACAGCATGTCGCATCCAACAATGTGGCAGGTCTGTCTGTATGTCCACGTGCAGTGTCGGGGTCATGGGGCATACAGCATGTCGCATCCAACAGGGCATTGTGTGTGGCATGAATAAGTTTGGGTTCATGCTCCTAGTGAAAATTTTGGGTCTCAGACAACAAACATGAAAACACTACTGTGTTGTATTCCATATTGCATCGTTCATCTTTCGTTCTAGTGACTATATGTGTGTATAAGGATAGAAATCCTGTCTTGGCAATACCGACAGTGGACAAAAAAAAAATCTTATTTTGACAGATGGTCCTAGAAACATTCAGCGATTGGAGGTCTAGTTATCGGCTGGAAGAGGAGCGTCAAAGTGGGCCACAACAAGATCCAGGACTTCTGGCAGCCTGACCGGCACTGTGTCAGTGCCAACCCACATGAACAGGTGTGTGCTGTCCTGCCACTGTCAGGTGGCCCGGTGAGGGTCGTCGGCCCAGAGAGACCTCCTCCCACCCACCAGTCTGCCAGATGAGGAACCAGAGTCTTCAACACCCCGTCCCTTCTGCTGTCGCCACAGACATCCACTCTGAAGAAGAGATGCGACTGATGCCACGTCCACGTCCTAGGGCACGGGCACCACTGGTGCCTGGTCCCCCTCATCCTCTGGATGGTGCTTTCCCTCCTCCAGCCCCAGCGTCCGCTCCATGGAGGTCACAGTGCCTCAGGAATGAGGTAAAATATGTACATGCATACTGTTCTGCCATCCACAGACAGAAATCATGACCTGCGATCGTGCACCAAATCTTAATGTTCTTGCCACATCATTTCTTCCCATGTTTGTCCATTCATGTTTGCTTGTAGCTACTGCTTTATTGTCATGAAAGGAATTGTGTTCCAAACCCATGGTGATCATACTCTGTTAACTGATGCGCAGGCTTAGATGCACAACAGAGCGCATGACTTTTTGGTAAGATAAGCAGAGCATGACTGGTAGGTGTCACGACATTTATCTCCCCTAAGTTCAAGAACCGGTATAATGCCGAGCCTCTTCCAGCCCCAGAATTGAGCTCAACTTGCCATCGTGGAAGATGGGTTTCAGTGTGGAGGGGGAGGGAAGGGTAAGGGTAAGGGGAGAGATGGGAGAGAGTGGATGGTGATGGAGTAAGGGGAGGGGAATAAAGAAAAAGGGGTAAAGATGGTGGATCCCAGTCAGGCCAGGAACATACAGGTGGAGCCCAGTCAGCTAATGGAGAGTCTTCCATTGACATAGAAGAGCAGACAAGGAGAAGACGGTGCCTGGAAAGAACAAATGAAATATTTTAAAGAACATGACAAGCAATATGATGAAGGGACACAGTGGTTTTAGTGTGGTAAATTTGAATGGGAAATATCAGATGGCTGGATCATTAAGGTGATGTTCTAGTCATGCCAGCATTTCATCTTTTTTAGATTATTTTGTTTTTCTTGGGGGGGTGGCTGGATCATTAAGGTGATGTTCTAGTCACTCTTACCCAGTATAACATGCCAGCATTTCATCTTTTTTAGATTATTTTGTTTTTCTTTGGGGGGGGGGGGGGGGGGGGGGGGGGCCCATGTGGTAAAAATTGTACCCCCTGTCAAGGGTGGACGCCAGCTGTCCTCTCTGCAGTCTAGTTACCCAGGAATTCTTGTGCTCTCCATTTTTTTTATTTTGGACATGTAATCGTTGTAGTTTTTCTAATCAGATCTGGGAGAGAACAATCCATCAGAATGCCTGGCACTGTCAGCACAGGTCTCTCTTGACCTGAGGCATGTCAGCTATTTACTTACCATAGGGTTGGGTCTTTGTCCACCTGAGGGATGTCAACTATTCAGTTATCATAGGATTGGGTCTTGTCCACCTGAAGGATGTCACCTATTCAGGTATCATAGAAGTGGGTCTTGTCCACCTGAAGTATGTCAGCTATTCAGATATCATAGGATTAGGTCTTTCGTGAATTGTGGCTTTTTCACAGTCTAACCATTTACAGGATGTAATCTTTTTTCAGATTGCGACATTTTTCCCCGTAACTGTTTGACAGCCCCTAAAGACCGTGTGTAGTTTGCTGGGCTATAGTAATGAAAAACCATGTGTAGTTAGCTGTGGGCTATAGTAATGAAAGACCATGTGTAGTTGGCTGGGCTATAGTAATGAAAGACCATGTGTAGTTGGTTGGGCTATAGTAATGTAAGCTGTAAAATGGGAAGAAAATCATACTGTCAGTAAAGCCTTTTTCTTTTTATAAACAATACAGCAATGTCTTAATGTTTTAACCACCTTTTGGAATGCCACTGCAGAATCTGAAGTGCTGTAGTATGGCTGCAGTGCTCAGCAGGCAAACAATGGCAGTGTTGTAACGTCTTTAGTCTTCTCATAGGTGATGTTGCTTTTTCTTTCTTTTTTTTTTTTTTTTTTTTTTTTTTTAAACTTAGTACCCTACTTGTCAAGAAAACTGACAGCTATCACCAAGTTTACAAATGTGGGAAAAACTGTTCGAAGAAAATGGACTGTTGGGTGGGGAGTTATATACTGTCTCATTGTTGCCCACCCTACCCCACCAAGATCACCTGACATTTCTGTGCCTCTCCAACACATTTTTTTTTATTTCATCCCTTTTCTTTCACACAGAAGGGGAAGAGAGCTGCTCTCTCTCCCCTTCTTGAGTAGTTCCACTTATTTTCCTGCTCCCCATTTTCCTGCACATCCTCACTCAGCCCTCAGTGTGTGAGTCCATGGTTTCTCTTTTCTGTGCATCTGCATCTGCTTCCATTCTGTTCCCTTCCTATGCTCCACCACCCCACCCGGGGGAATGTCTCTTCTGCTGCCAGTTCCCTCTTTTCTGTCACACTGACTTGGCCATTTCTCTGTCTGCACTGTGTGGTCCTTGTTTCTGGTGCTGTAGGCCATTTCTCAGTCTCCACTGTGTGGTCCTTGTTCTGGTGCTGTAGGCCATTTCTCTGTCTGCACTGTGTGGTCCTTGTTCTGGTGCTACTGTAGGCCATTTCTCTGTCTGCACTGTGTGGTCCTTGTTCTGGTACTGTAGGCCATTTTTCTCTGTTTCCTTTATGTGGTTCTTGTTCTGCTAAGTCTTCACATTTTCTTATGCAGATGCAGGGGGGGGGGGGGGGGGAAGTGCCTAAATTTTTCCCTTTGTCCTGGATTTTTTGAAAATTGCATGCTGATCATTTTTCCCTTTTCTAAAACCCTGTTTGGCTGTACTTTTGAACTGGGAGCCACCATTTGTAGGCCTGTTGGGGGTCTTTACTGTGCCTGTTCATCACTCACTTCTGTTGTTAGCAATTAATATGCTAATTTTCTTAAAATCTTGCATGGAGGCAGTAGCAATTGATCAACAAGAAATCTGTCAACAAGCTGTTGATTGCACAGTGCCATTGGCCAGTAGAACATTTCATGGTGTGGTCATCTGCATCTGAGTGAGATGCATCTGTAGCCATGGTGGGACGGTGTCATTTTATGGTGTGGTCATCTGCATTGAGGTGCATCTGTAGGGATGGTGGGACAGTGTCATTTTATGGTGTGGTCATCTGCATGGAGATGCATCTGTAGCCATGGTGGGACAGTGTCATTTTATGGTGTGGTCATCTGCATGGAGATGCATCTGTAGCCATGGTGGGACAGTGTCATTTTATGGTGTGGTCATCTGCATGGAGATGCATCTGTAGCCATGGTGGGACAGTGTCATTTTATGGTGTGGTCATCTGCATGGAGATGCATCTGTAGCCATGGTGGGACAGTGTCATTTTATGGTGTGGTCATCTGCAGTGAGATGCATCTGTAGCCATGGTGGGACAGTGTCATGTGACTGGGATGAAGCGAGCGGAATGGCAGGTGCACTCAGCAGTCTTGTTTAATCTGCCTGAAACCGAAAAGGGGGTCACTGTTTGAATTAATCTGATATGAGACATTCTCAAAAGGTGAAGCTGGAAATGGGACATTAGGGCTAAATTTTCAAAATGAGATTTCAGTTCTCATTTTCAGGTGACAGCAAGTGGTAGTTAGCTACTTTAAGAACTTACATGTCAAAAGATAGTTCATCTTATTATACCTGAGAAATTTCATCATCTATTTCAAAAGTAACAAAATGTGGCATGTGACAGCGGACAAAAACACACATAAAATTCAGTAATAATAGATGAATTCTGTATTATATGTTTAGATTCAATTAGATCCCGACAAACATGTATGGAAAGTAATCATAAGATATGTTTGGTTCTTTAATTTGAACAAATCTTAAATAAATGTTAGCGAACCGCCAAGAGAAACGTGGACAAACGAGTTAAAAGACAAAACAAAACATGTTTCGACCTCTTAGGTATTCTTCAGGCAAGACACAAATAGGATAACGAAAATGAACGAATTGGTTACTTAGCTTAGATCTATTCACCTTCAGCTTGAGGTGCAGGGGAACAAAGTGCGGTTATACAGGCACCCATACAGTGGCCAGCCCTTGTCTGATGAAAAGATGGATCTGGCGCTTTTAGAACATTGGCTGCAGCAGTTAACTGCCACAAAGAGATATGAGAAGTTGCTTCTGTTTCATTCTTTTACTAAATTTTTTCTTCCCAGATGTTCTGATTGACTTTTTAGTGTGGTGGTTTGGTGTAAGTTGCAGCCCTGAAAAGGCTCTGATCCATGGGCTGGGCCATAAGGATTACAGTTTCTTTTTCAAAACCTGAAAACTTCAACCCTAAATGTCGTTTGGGGTGTAATTGACAAAAAGCAAAATGTAAGATTCTATCCAGTTTCTTGCCCTCACCCTTCATTTCCCACGTCGTTCATTTTTTTGTGTGTGTGTGTTTTTAAAACGTTTTTCCAATATCTAGCCAACTGCTCCTACTTTCCCTTATGACCCTGATCCTGTTCAGCCCCACCCTTACTTTTTTTGCCACCACTAGCCCTTCTGTCCACCCCCCCCCCCCCCCCCCCCCCCTCCCCAGGTTCAGCACCATCTCTACCCACTTCTGTTCATTTCTTTCACATTTCTTATCCAATCTTTGTCACCATGACTTAGTGTTATTATATCATATTCCCTCGCATACCCTTCCCTGCTTGCTTGCACATGCAAACACACACACACACTCACGCACACTTACACACACACACATGCCAAAAGACATGTTAAAAGACGGTCCCTTTAAGGTATTTCAGTGGAACTGTCGATCTATTATAACTTTTAGTGACCGATTAACAAAAAAAAAAACTTGCAGAAGAAAACTACAATGTGTTGGCCTTACAATCCAAAACACACATAGAAGTAACTTAACTTGCTAACTGTTATTTTCCCAGTTCAACAGGACAACACTTTACCCTGAATGGGTCTGTCTTACAGTACATCAAATCTGTTAAATTCTTAGGAGCATATCTAACATCAAAACTTTCATGGAACCAACATATTGAATATATTTTGAATAAAGCAAGAAAAAGTTTAAACTTTCTAAAGATAATAAGCTAACAAAAATGGGAACAAGATAAAGAGTTTAACACTCCTATCTTCTGCTCTTGTGCGGTCTAGATTGATCTGTGCTCAAGAAGTCTTCTTCAGCGCTCCACAGCATCTACTTAATAAGTTACAAAGTGCAAACTGCAAATCTTATAAACTTGCTCTTGGAGTTCCCCACACATACATGTAACATTGGTACATACTATGAAATTGGAAATTTTTACCTTTGAACGAGTTTTGAAAAATGTCCTTTCACAAAATAGTTTCTGTACAAATGAAGTATCTCTAAATTCAGATACATTGTCAAGGTTAAGGACCTTATAAGGAAGGGAAAGACAAAGGGGAAAATTGGACACTGGCAGTAACTGATAGCAAACACCCCAACACTCGCTCAACCAGACCACCCAAGGATTTACAACGACAATAATAGTTTATTAATTATAAATCGACAATACTCTTTCATTCCATATGGGGAGAGATGCCTAACCAAAGAAGACTGAAGACAGAGGAGAGACCAAGTAAGAATAGAAGGGTAAAGAAGAGGGGAAAGAACCTATCAGTTCTAAGTTACCTATGGAACAAAATAACCCCAAAAGCCCATAGAAAAGCAAATCCTCCCTCCCCCCGGGACTCCCACAACCAGCCCAACTAATTAAAGAATTTCATAATGAAAGAAGAACGATAGGGAAGAGACAGGCTAACTAAGACTCAAGACAGGTCAAAACACCTTCACACTACCAAAGCAGTCACAACATTTTCACTCGGTCACACCAAAACAGCCAGACTTCACCATTTCCTCGTCAACCATGCCAGCCTGCATGTAATTCACTCCCTATTACAGTCCCACGCCCACGGCAACACAACACAAACACGAATACACTTAGACATCACCCAAGTCTCTCCAAGTTCCTGCGACGCACGGTCACTTCTAAATTGTCCCACATCCAGGGCCACATGGATCAGCCAGAACAGCAGCGTCGAAGTAGTCAGGGTCCCACGTCGTAAGTTCCAGAAGATAGGAGGAGTAGACGTGACAGACCTCCAGGGCTGTCCAAAGGTGGATCCGGTCGTCTGAGACAACAGGGTCAACGCCCTGCAGCGACGATCAATACGTGTACAGGGCAAATTATCAGGGCGTGTCTGGGTGTGTGTGCGCGCATGTGTGTGTACTGTGAGCAGGGACTCTATTTGATCAAGTCTAACCACTTGTTTTCAAAATTATACTGGAAAACAACTATCAAACATCTCATCCCTTTTTCACAATGGGATAAAGTAATGAAATGACTCTTAAAACAATACAAAATATGGCGCAGACCCTTATTTTCCCGACTTAATCTTAGTCACACAGGCACTCCAATTAGTGTAATGCGTTCGTCCCGAGTGTTTGTCAATTAAAGACAACTAACTATAAGAAAGGAAAGAGTAGACAGTATAGACATATGAATAAGGACCCCATCTTGGAACCTTAAACTAACCAAAAACAGACTAATTTCTCCCCAAAGACAAAGTAAGACCCCTTCTGACTGGATTCCTGGCTACATAGGAGTGCAAAAACTTGACTTGGTCACTAAGGTTTGTACCGTTTCCAAAGGTGCCCAGGAAACCCAATAAAATGGGAGAATTTGTGTCAAAGGAAAAAACGTTACCAGTAAAGGTAACAACACACAAGAACTATAAGAAAATGTTCTAAACATGAATTTAAACTTGTAAAAAAAAAAAAAAAGAAAGAAAAAAAAGCTTGCCTAAATAACCGAGTACGAAACTCACTAAAACGGAGGGTGAAAGGGGGAGACGAAGAAGCAAATGTGCTGGTCAGCGAAGGACCAAGGGGAAACCAAAGGTCTGGGGCGACCAAAGGGAAGATGTGCCAGTGGTTGGGAATAGAGATTCCCCCAACACGCAGCGTTTCCTCCTACCCAAAAAGGGTTAAGGCCCAGCACTGCTAAGGGTGGTTTCACACTGCTAAAGCAAGGCTGAGTAGGCTGGCGACTGTCCGTGACATACATATTTTGCTAAAAGAGCAAAACACACATGAAATCGGCTATACCTGTTCAGTCATACTTATCTACTCTTCTAAAAAGAAAACAAACCAACATTAACCAAAGTAAAATAGCTTTCAACCAGTCTTTTCCACCCATTCCCAAATGGGAACATTTTTTACCCAAAGCAAATTATGATACAAAGTATACTGAACAAACAGTTAGTTCACCATATCTTTATAAAAATAATGTAAATTCTCATTTGGAAAATCAATATAAGGACCATCTCCAAATTTTTACAGATGGCTCAATGTTAGATGACCATAGAACAGGAACAGTTTTTATATCAAAATCAAAGTACGTTTCAAATTCTGCCGTAGAAAATTGTCAACTTATACTGTGCAGTGATTCAAAGTCAGCCCTTTCTGCCTTACAGTCTTTAAATCCAAAGATCTGTTGTAAAACTATTACAGAAACTGATTACATAACACATCTATTGAAAAAAAAAAAGAATATATGTGACTTTCTGTTCAATGCCCTCACATTGTGAATTTCAACAAAAGAGAAAGTTGATCAAGCTGCACGGAGAGCAGCTCACAATATTGAAGGCACAACTGCACTGAACATTCCACTAGATCCATTAGAATGTTACACTTTTTTTTCAGGAGGTTATTGGAAGACACAGATAGCCAATAGTATCACAGCTGTATTGTGTATACAACGAAATCCTGACATCACCCCCAAGACTCATTTAAAAATTTGGAAATGCGACATCTAGAGGTGGTAGTAATTTTAATTCATAGGATGCATTTAAATTCACTTCAAACTAAATGTGGTAAAAATGTATGTATGCATGTATGTGTGGGGAAACTTTGAGTGTACGTCACCTATTACTAGATTGTCCAAGAGTAAAGAATACAGTGCACAAAGCTGGTTCTAATATTTCACATAATAGATCAACGCCACTGACATTACCAAAAATGTTCAATAATGCTTTTTTCTTTGTTTCGTTCTGCCCACATCTATCGCGCTGTCCAGTAGGAAATTTAACTTTCAACAACCCCTCATATACAAAAAGAAGTTACACACACTCGCACATGCAAATACACAGGCATGCACGCACGCGCACACACACACCATTACACAATTCATCTGGAATCAATTCAAGTGGGAAGACGTTAAATTGAAGAAACAACACGTGCCGCACACACATTTGTGTGTGCATGTTCTCCCTTAACATATCCCTTTTCATTTTCAGCATTTTTAACTCATTCCCTCATTTTCCCCAGCTGTGATTATTCTCCTAGTGGGAACATGAGCAGTAGTGGTCTTGTGCCTTGTTCTCAACCATGTCCATCTCTTTCTGTCCTAACTGCCACCCCTATCCACTGTTGTACTTTGTGAGATCATAGTCTCTTTCCTGCCCTGTCCATCTTTCTGTCCTAAATGACCACCCTTACCCACTGTCGGACTTTGTGAGATCATAGTCTCTTTCCTGCCCTGTCCATCTTTCTGTCCTAAATGACCACAGTGGACTTTCTGAGGTCATGGACTCCATTCACTGTGGTGTCCATTTCTTTCTGTCCTGACCAACCACCCCTGTCCACTGTATACTTTGTGTGGAGAGAGAGAGAGAGAGATTGCATGTGCGTTTTGGGCATCATGTCCATGGTGAAAGTGCTGATCTTTATTAAGAATGAATGTAGAGCAACTCCAGTTCCTGCTGTTGTATTCAAACCTCTCTTTATTCCATCTATTTTTCTTTCCATTTCATTCCCTCCAACATAATCCGTTTGACAACCTTCAAAACCATCCACCCCTTTCCTTTCTCGTCTCATTCTTGCACTTTCTCCTTATGCATACTGTTCTGTTCACCTCCCTGACTTTCTGTACTTCTCTTTTGCTGACAGCCCCAGTTCTCCGTGCTATTTCCTTATCAAGAGTTTGCTTATGTCCTGACCTTGTCTTCCAGAGGTCATCCTTGGCATTGCCTTCTAGGTCAGGTGTAACAGTCTGCTCTGCTGCCTACCCAGTTCCACCTCCACACATAGGCACTCTTCAAACTAAAGCATCTAGTTTGTATTATTACCTCCAGTGCCCAAACCTTCCAAACTGATATAGCTCTCTGATTTGACCGACCATTCCCACAGCTGTTTCCAACACATTCTGTTCAAAAAACCATTTGCAGTCCTGATTGTGCCACTTCTCTGCTCTTTTATCCTTTGGTGGTTTTATCTTGGTGCTGTTTTTTACCTACATTTTCTTCTTTTTTTTTTTTTTTTTTTTTTTTAAAGCATTTCAGTGTACCTGCCATCTATCCCTGTATGTATGTTTTAAATAGAACTCCAGAGACTGGCACTTTTCCACAAATGTTCTGTTTTCCAAATTATTTCATCCCATTCTCTTTCACTTCCATTTCTGTTAACCAATTGCTTTCCCCTGTGTCCGATTGTCGGATGAAAAGGTGCTATGCAGGCTGGGCTGCAGGGATAACACTGGATCTTGTATGTGTGCATCCACTGGTATCTGTTTCTGAGAGGACAAGACAAGAGTACTGTATGTGTACATCCACTGGTATCTGTTTGTCAGTACAAGACAAGAATATTGTATGTCTACAACCACTGGTATCCGTTTCTGACAGGACGAGACAAGAATATTGTATGTGTACATCCAGTGGTATCCGTTTCTGACAGGACGAGACAAGAATATTGTATGTGTACATCCAGTGGTATCCGTTTCTGACAGGACGAGACAAGAATATTGTATGTGTACATCCAGTGGTATCCGTTTTCTGACAGGACGAGACAAGAATATTGTACATCCAGTGGTATCTGCAAGAAAACTGCATGGTGGGAAACTCCCTTCATTTTCTTTCTTCAGGTATGGTAGTGTGCATGTTTGTGGAGGATTGTGATGGAAGTGTCCCACCCCCTCTGTCGAAGGCTGTGTGCATAGTGGACCTGGACAGGTTGGGCTGGGTGCACTATGCACGACTTTGGCAGCAAGTTGGAAAAATCAACCTGATTTTTCCAACTTGCTGCTAAAGTGTACCAGCCCAGGTCCACAATGCACATAGTCTAACGCCCCCAAATCCCCACTGTCTCTGAATTCAATTGTTATGTTGTAATATGAGTAATGTATAGGATGTAGAAAAAATTTGCGAACACCAGCATGTCCTTGATGAAAGAAATTTATTTTTCTGTGTGGATCATGAAAAAATATGAAATAAAATTGAATACATTATATATGTGTGGAAGAATATTGTTGGTTTGAAAGTGGATTAGAAAAGAAATATGAATGCATACTTTCCATTCCATGGCAAAAGCGGATTTACCTATCTCCAAGTTTGGAGATCAGACTTTCCACCTCATGGTATAAGCAGATTTTCCATTTTGGGACATTTTAGGTTCAGATCCATCAGGTTGAAAAAAATTTGCATGCATTGTAAGATCAGTGACAGTTGTTTTGTATATAGGCTGCAACCCATAAAAACACTGACAGTAGTAACACACAAAACTTTCCAACATTATGAAATCCTAATTTGTCTAATATCCACTACACCTTCATAATAAAAAAAAAAAAATTCACATTTTGTTATTATTCTGCGTCACTTTGCTTCTCCCCACTGGAGACTGGGAATAATATCAACTACAGTTAGGGTGGGCCAACATAACCCCCCTGCCCCTGCCATCCTACCCGCACACTGAGTAATGCACAAAATATACACTGCATTACTGAGCTCACAGAAGATGAGACTAAAGTACATACGACCGAGCCATGCACAGGATGATGGGGGGGGGACCCCGACTGAGCCATGCACAGGATGATGGGGGGAACCCATGCTTACTGCACACCTTGTAAGATCAATGACCGATTCATCACACATCAAGTTTAAACCCACACCAATACACAATGCATAGGCATTAATGAGATGGGGAAAAAGTTTCAACCCACACCAATGCATAGGCATTAATGAGATGGGGGAAATAACCCTGGTAGTTAGACCTTGCTTCACAGCACACACTGTATGGAACAGGGATAGTGTGTGTGTGAGAGAGGGGAGGGAGGATGAGGGGGAGAGAGAGTGCAGGCCAGGGGGATGAGAGCTGGGATGAAGAGGGGACAAGGAGAGGAGGGGGGTGTGGTAGTGAAAGCTAAATCCTGTTGAACACAAAAACTTCTGCTTATGTGGGGCACAAAGAGAACGCTTGCTCGCGATAAAAGCGAGCGCGTTGGGACAAGCACTTGAAATGTTGCTCCAAATTTGCTGTGCCGCACAAAAAGCACGCTCACTTTATCGCGCCTGCGATTTGAAGCGACGCTTGGAAAGCGTCAAGAATCAAAAGTTAATTCTTTCTCGCGAGCAAGCGTGTTCCTGGTGCCCCGTCGCGTGTTGTCTCGAGTCTGGCGAGTGCGGGTGCATTTGTCGCATTTTCTCTCAGTGACAGTCTGACCAACATGGATAATTGGTTGTTGGTGAAAGTTGCACCAGTTCTTTGTTATCTTTGGTTCAATTCTTTCTAAGATGTACTTGAATGTCTCTTGGCTCATTCTCAAGTAGGAATGAAAACGAAGAAGGGCTCCTTTTAAGCAAAGGAAACAATTTATGGTATTCACTTTCCATTCGCCTCCTTTGATTAATCTCATGAACGCCCACTCTTTTGCGTTTTCCTAGGATAATTTTCGGCAGAACACTGTCCAGCAACAAAAGTTTGTCTTCACTTGAATCCGCCATACTGTCCAAATGACCTAGCTCTACCAGTCGCGAGCGCGCTGTACAATCTTTCTCTTTGTGCACCTCAACGCCAAGCAATGAATGTATGCCATCACCAGCTACTGTTTCTTCATGTCGCTGTCCAGCAATGCCTGCCCCATGTTACCTGAAGCTGCCTTTTTGTCAAATCTGGTAAAAATGGATTCAGCAGACCACCCTGCTGCTTCATGACTGTGTCAACAGGTATGCCTCCAGCCACTGCCACTGATGTTGATGCAGAACGAGTAGAGTGAGCACCAAACTGCTGTGTGTCAATGCCTGCTCTGCCCAACACATGTTTCAGCCACCTGGGCAAAGTGTCACAACTGACCTGTTTTATGTGGCCTCTGATAAGTAATGAACAGTGACCGCACACTTCCCCCAATGTCTTTTCGTTTCAGGTCATCTTTTCGCACTGTGACAACGCACAGTTTTTTGTTCATTGGAAAGGCTACTATTTCAATAGTTTTCTAAATGTTTATCCATTCAGTAATCAATGTCACATTTTGTTTCGTATCTTGTCATGGAAGTTCTTGAAAGGTTCGTACCTGTCTGATATCTCTGACCCAACAGCAGAGCTATCAGCATTACCAGCTTAAAAATTAAGAGTAAGCTCCTTCAGTGTTAGTTTTTCATGAGGAACCAAAGCCTCAAGATATTCAAAAACAATATCAGCGTCCCACATAACTGAATATCTGGGAAGGGATGGTCTCAATTCAAACACACCTTTCCTAAATTTCTTCACGTCTGTGTTCTCTAAAATTTTCAGTCTCTGAAGTCAAGAAATCCAGAGAGAGCTGGCCTGGCCACACAAATAGAACTGTATCTTTGACCCGTTTTGAAAAGAAATCCAAAGTCAATGCATTCATTCACAGATGGTGAATCAGGATTGAAATCCCACATACATGCATAGTTCTTTTGCCATGAGGCACAGGTAATGTTTTCACTTTTCTTCGAAATTCCAGACTTTCTTAGTAGTTTCTGGAGATTGCAAATGAAAAGTCTTAGAGTCTTTCACATTCGATGCTTGAGTTGTGGGTTTTGTGGCATCAGGAATAAGTTTTCCAGTGGCAACACCTGCACTGGATTTTGCCAGTCTGGAGCAACCATTGTATCAACAGTGGCCCTATGATGGGGTACCAGGGTTGACTTGGCCAGTCCGGAACAACCACAACCCCTTTTGCCTTGTCCCTGACTATTTCCTGCAGCATCTTTGGGATCACACTAAAAGGTGGGAAAGCATCCAGCAGTATATTGTTGAGGGACTCTAACTTCCTGACAGTTCTCTTGGATTTGGTATTTTTCATGAAACCCTTATCTGACTGATTTTTTCTTCTACTTCCACCTCTCTCACGAAGTCATCAAGTATTCCTGCGCATTCACTCTGGTAAACTGGCAGGACGACTGTGAAGTCCATTTCACTCTCACAGCTTTGCTCTTCAGCACTATGTGAAATGTTTGTGGCACCCTTCTTATCACACTGTGGGTCCCTGACCCCAGCTTCAAACATCATCCGCGGCATGGCTGCTGTGTGTGCTAGCCTCTGACCCCAACTTCACCATCACCCGCGGCATGGCTGCTGTGTGCGCTAGCCTCTTCTAAACATGTGCTGACCCCAACTTCACCATCACCTGCCGCATGGCTGCTGTGTGTGCTAACCTCTGACCCCAGCTTCACCATCACCCGCGGCATGGCTGCTGTGTGCGCTAGCCTCTGACCCCAGCTTCACCATCACCCGCAGAATGGCTGCCGTGTGCGCTAGCCTCTGACCCCAGCTTCACCATCACCCGCGGCATGGCTGCCGTGTGCACTAGCCTCTGACCCCAGCTTCACCATCACCCGCCACATGGCTGCTGTGTGTGCTAGCCACTTCTAAACACGTGCTGGGGCTGGAAGCACAGCTGTCATTGTTTAAAAAGTTTTCGTCCACCCCAGTTTGCGTTTCCCTTTCTTCCAATTCCAAAGTAGCCTGAAGCTCATGTCTTTCATCATGGAAAAAACATCTGACATGGCAGACGGTTTGGGCAGTCTGCCATCTTCAAAACTAAAAGTGCACCAAAAAAACACCTTTCTTAAAGCAAAGAAATAGAAAGGTCAGGTCCTACCTTGTATTTCCACTTGGAAAACACAAGTACAAAAACACAAACAAACCACTGTTGTGCTCGAAACACACTGAGAATGATGAATATCGATCCATTTTTGTAAACTATCCAGACCAGCAAACAAAACACACATGGGAGCCCTGCAGAGCACAACCCAAAAGCCAGTCTTGGGCATGTGTCACCTCTCTTCATTTGGCACAACTGTCCTGCACAGTTCCAGGTTGAATATACCTGTTGGATTTCATCCTTCCCATGTGTACCCTCCTCATCTGTTCTTCCTGTCCCCCCCCTCCCTTCTTCTCCCATTCCCTCATTATCATTAGTATCATTACTATCATTATCACTGCTATTATTTTTCTTCTTTACATCCATCATTATTACTGTTACTATTGTTAGTATTAATACTATTGCTACTATTACCATTACTATTATCATTGCTATCATTGATGTTACCATTATTATCACCACTAGCACTGTTGTCGCTACAACCATGCTGTTAGTCAATCCTCTAACCCTTCTCCTTTCTCCTCTTCTGTGTGTATAGGCACTGTTAATACTACGACTACTATCCTCATCACTAATAGTGGCAATAATCCTCTCTCCACCTTTTTTTAAATATCCTCATCATTATCATTACTGTTATTGCTATCATTATCATTCTTATCATCATTACCGTTATTGCTATCAGTATCATTCTTATATCATCATTACTGTTATTGCTCAGTATCATTATCATCATTACTGTTATTGCAGTCAGTATCATCCTTATCATTACTGTTATTGCTATCAGTATCTTTTATCATTACTATTATTGCTAACAGTATCATTACTGTTATTGCTATCAGTATCATCCTTATCATCATTACTGTTACTGCTATCAGTATCATTCTTATCATCATTACAATTTTCACTCACACAACGTCTCCTTCCCAATGACCTCATTTCATTCAATGTCCATCTTGTGCCATCTTTGGCTTTCCTACACACCTACACATTATTGTTGATAACTGGAAGTGTACATGACCCCCTTTGGCTTTCCTACACACCTACACATTATTGTTAATAACTGAAAGTGCACAGGACCCCCTTTGGCTTTCCTACACAATGTACAAACCAGGAAGTGGTCCTAATAATGACAGACACCAAACAACCCACCCACCTTCTACCTGCTTCCTAAAATACACAAAATCCACACAACCTGGCAGACCCATTGTTTCTGCTTGTAGCTGCCCTTCATAACACATTTCACAGTACTTACACTCTCTCCTCCAACCCTTAGTACAAAGCCTCCTCACATACCTCAAAGACAACCCACACACTCAGCATGATCAGTCATACAACCCATAGTACAAAACCTCCTCACATACCTCAAAGACAACCCACACACTCAACATGATCAAATCATACAACCCATAGTACAAAGCCGCCTTACATACCTCAAAGACAACCCACACACTCTTAAAAGACATCGTCTAAAATCTCATCCAAAACTTTGTTAAAAATCTTTCCACTGTAAAATCTCAGATCCGATGAAAATGTTAACCTCTTTCAAGAACTCAAAGATCGCGTCAGGCGGAACATCTCTGAACAAGGTTTTCATGGAATCTGCTGTAAATGTTTGTGTCTCACATCGTGCAAATCCCAACACTCTAAAAGAATATGTTTTCATTGAGTGGCACATGACACGGAATGCACCAAGGAGCTTCTTCACTCTTTAAAAGGTAGGAATGGGTAAATACGAATGGCCGGTGTGCAGCCGGCACAGAACTGTTTCTTCTTTACGACCACCAGACGAAGATGGGAGGAACTCCTTTAGGTTTGGACGGATCTGAAAGAGTTTTGTTATCCGTCTGTGTATTCCAATCCTCCTGCCAGAGGTCTTTTACATAATCGTTAATTTTGGGTTTCAGATCCGAGCAGGGGATAGGTGTGTTTGACAGTTTTCTCTCTCTTGTGGCATTCTTGGCCAAACGATCCACCATTTCGTTTCCCTCCGATGCCAACATGACCGGGAACCCAAGCCAGAAGAATGTTGTAACCCTCCGCTGTCAACTTGGTAAAAAGGTCAAAAAAGTGTAAAAGTTCGGGGTGCTGAAGGTTGCGGCCAGATATGGCCTCCAAAGCCGACAGCGAATCCGACAAACCAGAAAGTCCCTCTTTGGAGACTGTGAGATTATTCTTAGTGCCAGAACCAGAGCTGTAAGTTCAGCAGAGTAGGCAGAAGCGTCTGAAGGAAATATGTTCTAAGTATTTGAGAAGGAGCACCAGGGCAGTAGGCTGCACAGGCCACTCCATCTTCAGACTTGGAACCGTCAGTGAAAATTTTCTGATAGGATGGGAGTTTTTGAACTCAGCTCAGCATACAACGCCTTGTATGCCAGAGAGCTGGTGGACTCTTTGCGAAAAGCTGCAAGATCAAAACGAATGTCTGGTGTGAAAAAGGTCCACGGAGGCTCATCTGGGAACTTGGAAAAATCAGACACAACTCCTAGGTCTAGACCTGCATTCCGTGCGTGAGGCTGCATACGAAGGCCAAACGACGGAATACAGGTAGGGTTGTTTTCGAATTTGTTTTGGAACTGAGGGTCAAAGACACAGTCATAGGCAGGGTTTTCTGGTTCAGAGAACAGTCTGATATAGTAGTTCAAAATATAGTTTCAACCTGCGGTTGGACAGTGAGGGTTCACCTGCCTCTGCGTACAGGCTGTACACAGGGGTGGTGCGGAATGCTCCAAGACATAGACGAAGCCCCTGATGGTGGATAGGGTCTAAGAGTTTGAGGTAAGACGGTCTTGCAGAGCCATACACAGCACAACCATAGTCCAGTTTGGAACGGACCAGGGCTCTGTAGAGGTGCAGCAAAGTTTTCTTATCAGCGCCCCAGTCAGTGTGTGTGCTACGACCCGCAGAATATTCAGAGCTTTTCAGCAAAAAATTGACGAAATTGTGAAAATGGATTGACTGGGTTTTTGTACGTGAAAAGGTAAA
>JADBJO010028260.1:5000-15000 GCA_016801955.1 Conus betulinus
CCAGGAGGACACTGAGACATCATGAGGGCAGCAGAGACACCATGAAGACACTGTGAGGCACCATGAGGACATGAGACACCATGAGGACACTGTGAGGCACCATGAGGACACTGAGACATGAGGGCACTGAGACACCATGAAGACACTGTGAGGCACCATGAGGACACTGAGACACCATGAGGGCACCGAGACACCATGAGGACACTGAGACACCAGGAGGACACTGAGACATCATGAGGGCACTGAGACACCATGAAGACACTGTGAGGCACCATGAGGACACTGGGACATCATGAGGGCACTGAGAGACACCTGATGACACTGTGAGGCACCATGAGGACACTGTGACACCATGAGGACACTGAGACACCATGAGGGCACCGAGACATCATGAGGGCACTGAGACACCATGAAGACACTGTGAGGCACCATGAGGACACTGAGGCACCATGAGGACACTGTGAGGCACCAAGAGGACACTGTGAGGCACCATGAGGGCACTGAGAGGCACCATGAGGGCACTGTGAGGCACCATGAGGACACTGTGAGGCACCATGAGGACACTGAGACATCATGAGGGCACTGAGACACCATGAAGACACTGTGAGGCACCATGAGGACACTGAGACACCATGAGGACACTGAGACACAATGAGGACACTGTGAGGCACCATGAGGATACTGAGACACCATGAGGGCACTGAGACACCATGAAGACACTGTGAGGCACCATGAGACACTGAGACACCATGAGGGCACTGAGACACCATGAAGACACTGTGAGGCACCATGAGGACACTGAGACACCATGAGGGCACTGAGACACCATGAAGACACTGTGAGGCACCATGAGGACACTGAGACATCATGAGGGCACTGAGACACCATGAAGACACTGTGAGGCACCATGAGGACACTGAGACACACCATGAGGGCACTGAGACACCATGAATGACACTGTGAGGCACCATGAGGACACTGAGACACCATGAGGACACTGAGACACCATGAAGACACTGTGAGGCACCATGAGGATACTGAGGCACCATGAGGACACTGTGAGGCACCATGAGGACACTGTGAGACACCATGAGGACACTGTGAGGCACCATGAGGACACTGTAAGGCACCGTGAGGACACTGTGAGGCACCATGAGGACACTGTGAGGCACCATGAGGACACTGTGAGGCACCATGAGGCACCATGAGACACTGTGAGGCACCATGAGGATACTGAGGCACCATGAGGACACTGTGAGACACCATGAGGACACTGTGAGGCACCATGAGGACACTGTGAGGCACCGTGAGGACACTGTGAGGCACCATGAGGACACTGTGAGGCACCATGAGGACACTGTGAGGCACCATGAGGACACTGAGACACCATGAGGACACTGAGTCACCATTAGGACACTGTGGCACCATGAGGACACTGTGAGGCACCATGAGGACACTGTGAGACACCATGAGGACACTGTGAGGCACCATGAGGACACTGAGTCACCATTAGGACACTGTGTGGCACCATGAGGACACTGAGTCACCATTAGGACACTGTGAGGCACCATGAGGACACTGAGACACCATGAGGACACTGAGTCACCATTAGGACACTGCGGCACCATGAGGACACTGTGAGGCACCATGAGGACACTGTGAGACACCATGAGGACACCATGAGGACACTGTGAGGCACCATGAGGACACTGTGAGACACCATGAGGACACTGTGAGGCACCATGAGACACTATGAGACACCATGAGGACACTGTGAGGCACCATGAGGACCATGAGGACACTGTGAGGCATCATGAGGACACTGTGAGGCACCATGAGGACACTGTGAGGCACCATGAGGACACTGTGAGACACCATGAGGGACACTGTGAGGCACCATGAGGACACTATGAGACACCATGAGGACACTGTGAGGCACCATGAGGACACTGTGAGGCACCATGAGGACACTGTGAGGCACCATGAGGACAGGACATGAAGGGCCACAGAATAGGAAACTTGTTTTTAAAATGCTGATCAGCAAGGATGGGGGGGTAAAGATTATTCTGTGGAGTTTCAATCTGTTCTCTGTGTACTTTTTTGTTGCGTTTAAAAGCTTATCATTGACTTTCTTTTCTCTGACTTTTTTCATTGACCTTTTTTTCACCAACTATTGTTTTATGGGTGAAAAATTAAGTGGAATGGCAGGCGCCTTCAGCACACCTTGTGTGAATTTTTTTTTTAATTAAAGGATATCAGTGGTTTATATACAATGTTATCAATGTGTAAATGTCATCTTTCTTTTTTTTTCCTATGGGACCACCCCCCCCCCTCTCTGTGAGACCTCCCCCCTCCCCCCTTCCTGGAGGTGATGATGACCCAGAAACAGCCCTAGGTGATTGTCTTGGTTATGGTAATGGAAGGAAACTCAGAGACCATTTGTCTCCTGTAGAGAAGGGATACTAGAAGAATCTTTCCTGCACTTGTGTGTATGTGAACTTTTTTTTCTAAACCATCTGTGTAGAGAGTGACTGTGTAGAGAGTGACCTGACATGTGCCCTGTGCTGTCATGGGCTGTACCCAGTATGAGGTGAACTGATTGGAATCCTGCACTATGAATGACATGTGCCTGTGCTGTCATGGGCTGTACCCAGTATGAGGTGAACTGATTGAATCCTGCACTATGAATGACATGTGCCTGTGCTGTCATGGGCTGTACCAATATGAGGTGAACTGATTGAATCCTGCACTATGAATGACATGTGCCTGTGCTGTCATGGGCTGTACCCAATATGAGGTGAACTGATTGAATCCTGCACTATGAATGACATGTGCCTGTGCTGTCAGGGGCTGTACACAATATGAGGTGAACTGATTGAATCCTGCACTATTGATGACATGTGCCTGTGCTGTCATGGGCTGTACACAATATGAGGTGAACTGATTGAGTCCTGCACTATGAATGACATGTGCCTGTGCTGTCATGGGCTGTACACAATATGAGGTGAACTGATTGAATCCTGCACTATGAATGACATGTGCCTGTGCTGTCATGGGCTCTCTGTACACAATATGAGGTGAACTGATTGAATCCTGCACAATGAGTTGCCTGGCCAACTCAGAGAATCCAGTCTTTTTATAATGTAAAATGTCTTTGAACACCAGTTACGTATGCATCGTTTTATTCAAATCTACCCAGCCACATGTGGATTGCATGTCAGGTATGAATTGACAAATTTTTGGGGGGCCACAACACTCTCACTGTCTCTCAGGCTGCACTTGTGCACGCACACACCGCGCTCGTTCACACACACACACACACACACACACACACACACACACACATAGACCACAGAGAGAGAGAGAGAAAAAAACACCAAAACTTTATACAGGTACAGACATAATTTTGATATAAGACTTTATACTCCGACACACATTCTTGCAATAAAATCTGCATGCATGCATGCCAAATGTGAAAACACGCCTTTATTTAAAACTACATACAATGAAAACTAGGAATTGTTATATTGAAGCTGAAACTAAAAATAAAAGGAAATAACTTGTAAAGGAAGAAAAAAATCGACTTTCAGAGATTTGCAAGACATACTGAGTGACTCTGCCTGTCTTGTGGAGCAATCAGTGAGGATGTGTATGCATGGTACATGCACACACGAGTGGCGTCTACTTTCCCTCATCCTCACATGCCTCTGAAAACATATTGGGAAAAGAATGATTAGTGGGTTTGAAAATCGGCATCCACAAACATGCACACATTTGATGAAGAGTGCTGTCACTTCGGCCTGGCTTCTTTAACACAATCAACACAGACTGCTCCCTGAATACAGCTTTTTTTTTTTTTCCTGACTGCAGCTCTGTAAATAATCAGACCTAGCTTGCTGTTGATCATAGGGTTGAGGAATCTGCAAATGATAAACTGTCAGAATGATCAGAAATACAGCTATTAGTTTCTAGCATAAGCAGAATGAGAGCACCCTGTGTTTGGTGCATAAATGGTTGGGTGTGTTTGCTCCAGCTTTAAATGTTCCCAGTTAAGATATAAAAAAAAAGGAGGTTAAGGGCGACACTAAAGGCCACTGGACTAACCGTCAACACGATAAACATTATGAAAGTGACACGAGAAAAAGGAAGACAAATGTACCATGTAATGGGATTATTATCATGCTTGATTAACCAGTGGAGATGAAGACATGACGATACTACTTCACTTCATGTTAGCCTCATACAGACATCAATGTTTTGAATATGACCAGTCTGTGATTGGCAGTTCACAAATGAACAAAACACAAACACTCGCCCACACTTTTCAAGAAGGATGCATTGAACAGTTGTTAAATCCAAACCAGCACTATTGTTCAGGGACAGGAGCATTTTAAAAAAAATGTACACCATTTAAATTTCTCCATTCTATCAAATAATCTAAACTTTCCATTTACAAAAAACAAACAAACCAAACAAAAAATAGTTTGTTTCAGAACTCTCCCACTCTCATCTCCCTACTAACAGTGCATTGACATAATAATTTCCTGTTTACAGGTGTGAGCGGAATCGGAAAGAAATGTGCACCTTGTGTTAAAGCTGGACAATGCCCTCAACTGGAGTGACATGCCACCAAGACAGGCTGTCACTGCAGGGGTCTGGAGCTGAGTGGTCGAAGCCTTCAGCTATGGAGCTGATGGTCGCGAGTTTTGACCGCACGTGACTTTGGATTTGTACAACTTGAAACTCCTGTCTGTCCAGCCAGCAGTTCATGCAGCTGATTCAGTTCAGGGATGTTAAGGCGGTGGAAAGAGAGGGGTGGTGCAGGCTCTGTCTTACAACAAAAGTCAAGTCCTAGGTGCAGGGAATCTCTCAACAGTTATTTGCCTGTAGTCCATTAAACTATGGGACTTCAACCTGGACTTTTTTTTTAACAGTACATATGTCGAGTGCTAAACGGGAACTGAACAATTTTACACACACACACACACACACACACACACACACAAACAACACCACACACACACACACACCACACACACATAACACACACTCTCTCTCTCTCTCTCTCTCTCCTCTCTCTCTCACACACACACACACACACACACACACACACACCACACCCTTACCCTTCGAACTGCTGCCGATGGTGAAGACTTGGTGATGCCTGGCCCCCCGCTTCCTACCACCACGGACTGAGCCAAGGTCAGACCTCTGCCGCCCCCGCCGATTGCAGTCCGCCACCGTCCCCACTCCCACACCTGTACTCCAGGCCGCCGACATCAGCTTGGCCCCCACCTGTCACATGGCAGTCCCTCACCACTGACAGTCCGTGGGCTTTGTGTTGCTGCAGTGGTCACCACTGACAGTCCGTGGGCTTTGTGTGCTGCAGTCCTCACCACTGACAGTCCATGGGCTTTGTGTGCTGCAGGTCCTCACCACTGACAGTCCATGGGCTTTGTGTGCTGCAGTTCTCACCACCACGCAGTCCATACCTGCAGTGGTCACCATCACAGTCCATGGGCTTGTGTGCTGCAGTGGTTCACCACTGACAGTCCATGGCTGTATGTGCGCTTCTCCTCCACACTGACCAGTCCATACTGTGCTGCAGTGGTCACCAATCACAGTCCATGGGCTTTGTGTGCTGCAGTGGGTCACCACTGACAGTCCATGGGCTTTGTGTGCTTGCAGTGGTTACCACTGACAGTCCATGGCTTTGTGTGCTGCAGTGGTCACCACTGTCAGTCCATGGGCTTTGTGTGCTGCAGTTGGTCACCACTGACATTCTGTAGGCTTTGTGTGCTGCAGTGGTCACTACTGACAGTCCGTGGGCTTTTGTGTGCTGCAGGTTGTCACCACTGACAGTCCGTGTGGCTTTGTGTGCTGCAGTGGTCACTACTGACAGTCCCATGGTTTTTGTGTATGCTGTGGTCACCACTGACAGTCCATGGGCTTTGTGTGCTGCAGTGGTCACCAATGACAGTCCATGGGCTTTGTGTGCTGCAGTGGTCACCAATCACACTCCACGGCCTTTGTGTGCTGCAGTGGTCACCACTCACACTCCCACGGGCTTGTGTGCTGCCTGCAGGGTCACCAATCACAGTCCATGGGCTTTGTGTGCTGCAGTGGTTACCCCTGACAGTCCCAGGGCTTTGTGTGCTGCAGTGGTCACCAATCACAGTCCACGGCTTTGTGTGCTGCAGTGGTCACCAATCACAGTCCCATGGGGCTTTGTGTGCTGCAGTGGTTACCACTGACAGTCCAAGGGCTTTGTGTGCTGCAGTCCTCACCACTGACAGTCCGTGGCTTTGTGTGCTGCAGTGGTTACCACTGACAGGTCCATGGGCTTTATGTGCTGCAGTGTCACTAACTGACAGTCCGTGGCTTTGTGTCTGCAGTGGTCACCACTTCACAGTCCATGGGCTTTGTGTGCTGCCGTGGTCACTACTGACAGTCCATGGGCTTTGTGTGCTGCAGTTGGTCACCACTGTCAGTCCGTGGGCTTTGTGTGCTGCAGGTCCTCACACTGATAGTCCATGGGCTTTGTGTGCTGCAGTTGTCACCACTGACAGTCCATGGGTTTGTGGTGCTGCGTGGTCCACCACTCACAGTCCCTGGGCTTTGTGTGCTGCAGTGGTTACCACCGACAGTTCCAAGGCTTTGTGTGCTGCGTCATTCCCTCCTACTGACAGTCCGTGGGCTTTGTGTGCTGCAGTGGTTACCACTGACAGTCCAATGGGCTTTATGTCTGCAGTGGTCACCACTGTAAGTCCCTGGGCTTTGTGTGCTGCAGTCCTCACACTGACAGTCCATGGCTCTGGTACTGCAGTCCTCACCACTGACAGTCCGTGGGCTTTGTGTGCTTGCATTGGTCACTACTGACAGTCCCTGGGCTTTGTGTGCTGCAGTGGGTCACACTGATAGTCCATGGGACTCGTCGTGTGCGGGCAGTATACTAAAGAATCTACTAAAAACCTATACTACAGTCAAAACGATATTGTTGTTTTTATCTACATAATGTAGTACACACCAATTGGAACAGGCGTAAACAGGAAACACTAAATGAGAAAGTGTTTGTCACTACAGAAAGGCATCTGCCAGAGGTCTGATTAATGATGACATCCTGTGCATCCGCTGGTAGGTGTGTATGTGTTGGTGTGTGTGTGTGTTAGCGTTGCGCGCACTCGCGCATGTGTGCATGCCCATGTAGTATGTATTATGTGTGTGTGGTGTTGTATGTTGTTTGCGTGCGCGCATGTACATTCATCCCAGGTCATAACCACTCATATGACACTGGTTTACCTTTAGGTCAAGAACGTGCAAAAACCCAGAACACTTCAGGCTACATAATGATGGATTTTTTGATAAATGCTTCCCACAGGGGAATTCTAACTGGGACCCCACAAAGGGGACATCTCCCCCACCCCCCCCCCACCCACCACCCCAACTCCCCTACCCACCGTGCCGGCTGCCATCCCCCGGCGCCAAAGCCAGCTGCTGTCAGAACCAACCGGTTCCGCTGCTACCGCCGCCACCCCCTCCCCCGACAGGCACTGCCACGTTCCAAACACCAGTCTGAACTGAGATGTGATCGGTTGATAGCTGGCAGTTGGCATGAGAGATAGCCAAGCCAAGCCAAGCCAAGCCAAGCCAAGCCAAGCCAGCCAAGCCAAGCAAAGCCAAGCCAAGCAAGCCAAGCCAAGCCAAATCCAAGCCAAGCCAAGCCAGCCAACGCCAAGCCAACCAAAATTCTTTATTTTACGAGGCTAATAGATAAGCACCGATGGTGCTTTTTTACATCCAGCCCTCGCCCTGTAGTAGTGTACAACACTACAAAAATAGGATTAGGCGATAAAAGAAGCATTAGAGAGAGATAAGAGGAGAGAGAGAGAGGCTGATTGATTGTTTCTTTAATACACAGGAGGATTATAGATAGATTTTAGGCCCAAAAAAGCCTATCTTACAATCTGTCCTTGTCATGCATACATTATTTCAGCACATATCATTCATACTTGACAATTCAAAATAGCACATGGTAATCTAATTCTACAATGATAACAACTATCATAAAAGTACCAATGGAAATGGGGGATGGGTAAAACAGAAGGAAACTTATAAAACAAACAAACTACATGAAGAAAGAGGTCAGAGAGGGTGGGGGGAGAAAGATATGGGTATTAGGTAGGGGAGAAAAGGATTGTAAGACAGAGTGGGAGTGGGGATGATCGATTTTTAACGGAGTAGGTTTTGGCTTGGACGATTGATTTAAAGTATGGTTCACAGAGGGACTTTTGCGATGGGCGCTATCATTGTAATCGAATAATTAAATTACTGAGATAAAAATGTGTATGCAAATGTTCCTTGAAGAGAGAGAGAGAGGAGACGAGAGAGAGAGAGAGAACCTGTTCTTACACCAAACCATTACAAAGGTCATTTAGACAGATCTCATTGATGTCTTGAACATGTGTGTTTGTTACTACTCACACCCTGCCACGGTCTAAGATACACCACACCACACACACTTTACATAAATCACACCCTGCCACGTCCCTAAGAGACAGCATATATAAACCATGCGCGCCGGCGCGCCCAAAAACAAGGATTTATGGGGTTGCAGTTCGTGATCCTGGGGTTCCGGGTTGGAATCTCCCCTGAGCGAATTTCCATGCCAGGGGGGGGGAGGTTTTCCCCTCAGAGTTCATGATTTTGGGTTCAGCCTTCACTTTTCTCCCCAAAATGAGAGACTAGATCTAGGTTACCAAGTACAGTGTGAAACGCACTAACACATCATCCCACAAACATCAAATCCCCAACGTTAGAAAAAGAAGGCCAGTTTGACCATTGGTATGAATGAGACGTATTACACATGACATGTACTGAAAGAATAAAACATGATTTTAAAAAGCCAGGTGACTGCCATACGAATGGTGTGGGAAAACAGTCTGAAGGTGGTGCCTGGAGGCAGGCTTTGAATCAGATCTACCCAGGTAGGCAGTCCTGTTGGGTAAAGGAAAGAAAGTGGGATTATTAAACGCCTAAAGCTTCGTCTCAAAACGAGGATAGGCGCTACATCATCATCATCATCATCATCATCATCATCACCATCACCATCATCCATTATCATCGTCGTCATCATCATCATCCTCATCACCATCACTCATCATCGTCATCATAAACAATAATAGGCGAAGTTCACAAGCTGACAAACCCAGCGCCTTAACTTTCAGGCCATTCCCAGGCTGAGGCTGTGTTTTTGGCTGTCATCAGCAGACAGCAGATCATCACAGCCTGAAGCAGACGGGTTGGCAGTAAATACCATAATGTGACCTTGAACTGGGAGATTAAACATCTTTTCAGTGGCGACCTTTTTAGTCCTTCTGGACATACTGTTTGCATACCACAGGAACGGGAGTATAAGAGCATGGCTTTTCGTGCTGGGCTGAATATATGCTCGCACGCACGTTACGTGCGCAACGCAGACACACACGCACACACACATAGCGACTCTCTCTCTCTCTCTCTCTCTCTTATCTCTCTCTCTCTCTATATATATATAATATATATATATATATATAATATGGAATGAATTTTTAGTCCCCACACATTTTGACCACCAGGCTACCAGTTCAGTTCACTATATGGCTTATGTTTTTTCCGACTTCGGATCAGTTTTTCAGAACTGACCATACCATTTTCAGGATCCAGCTTGCCCTCCCCTTTAGGATCGCACAGAAAGATTCTAGAATTCCATCCCATACCCCGCGTGGTCTTTCGATGAGTGTAGGGTAAAGACCGCCCCCCCCCCCCCCCCCCCCCCCCCCTTCCCATCCCCTCCAAAAACAACCAGTGTGATGAGTTTCGCAATGTCCAAGTTTTTGGTCACCTAGCAATAGGTGTTTGGAGGCAGGCTTGGTTGTCCAGTCCCGAAGAAGTTACAACAACACAACCACCTCAAGAGCCCGACACGTTGTTTATAGGCCTACCTATATTCAAACAAACGGAG